>NCQT01063892.1:20117-40538 GCA_002740465.1 Stenocereus thurberi
AGCAAAGAGGAAGATCACTAACTTCATTCGGATTGGCCAACCGCAATGAGGGCCACTTCAGCCACCATTTTTCTCTCCCCAACACATGTATGTTGCTTTGTTTGATTAGTTAATCATGTTTAGGCTTGATTAATCTTAATTAACTAGACTTATGACTTGTAAAGACACCTATCTTACTTTCTATTAAGAGGTCAGATTATGCCTAACCTCGGTTGGAGGTTTCCTAAGCATTAAGGCAAGTTTAGGCAGGAAAAAGGGAGATAGATGCTTATTTAAAGGCTCTCCCTTGCTGGTTGCATTGAGAACTTCAAGCTCTCGCTCAAATCTCTCTTTGACAACCTAGTTTAGTTTGTCAAATCAAGTGCTTACCTTTAATCTAAATCTTGTCTTTATAGTTTAGAGAGTGGTTTCCTCAACTAGTTTGGGTGGTGGCCAAGCCTTTATCCTATCCATATCCCTTAGTTCCTTTATCCTATCCATATCCCTTAGTTCTTGTTAGTGTCCTCGTTGATTCAATCCCAGAATCAAATCCAGGAAGCTTACTTGAGTTCTGATTGAGCTCATGCATCAAAGTGGTATCAGAGTATAACCAAGTGTTTCTTGTTTATCTTCCTAGTAACAGTTTGTTTACTGAGCCTACATTCTACCCAAACATGTTTACCCACACCCTACAAAGAACCCCTTTTGCCTAAACACAAAACCAACCACAAACGAATGTAAGCCTCCTCAAACAGCCTGCTTTCTGTTTTAAAGACATGTCCGAGAGGGAGGTGGTTGATCCTCTCAAATAAGGGTCCCTAGGGGACTAAGCCTTGAGGAAGCTTGTGAGTTAAGGCTAGAGCTAGGTAATGTGCTGTGCCGGGTCCGGTTCGTGTTCGTGTCGAACTTAAATGGGTTGAAAACCCCAGAACCTAAAGGCGACTTATTTAATTAACGGGGTTGAAAAAGTTCAACTCAAGTTGCTTAACATTTAAATGGGTTGACTTGAACCTAAGCTGTTTACATAAATAGGTAAAATGGGTTAGGTTCGAGTTACCTATTTACCCACCAACTTGATTAATTGCAACACAAATTTCAACCTAAAGATAATAAACATGAAATTCCATATTTTCTAGTCTCTTAAGGAAATGATGCTTCTAGAAGTACACCAAAATAGCAGCTAACTTTTAGACTCTAGCATATCCAGTAAAACAGTCAACAACGACATAATTTTACAGCCTAGAAAGTCATATAACCACCAAGTCACCAACTATTTAAGTTACGAACCATGCCCAAGTGAAGTTTTAAACACCAGTAAATACAATTGAAATTGTCTAAAATTCTTTATAACGTAACCAGCATGTCAACAACCAAATAAGTCCATAAAAGAGATCACAAAGCCTAATTCTCTAAAACAAATTTCTATCTAACTCCATTACCAACCTCACTCTTGGGTGAAAGAGAACTTTGTTCGTGTTCATCACATTCCCATACCAATCATCCAAATTATGTTGAACTCACATAAGTACTAATGCAATTGAGTTGGAAAGCCAAAAGAGTAAAAACACAAAATTAGTTAAATAATTATAGCCAACAACCAAACTTAGAAAATTGGAAGATTTACAATAAAAAGAGTGGGAAAATATAAAAAGAAACATCACCTTATTGGTCGTATAGCCAATCCCTTAGGGAAATCATGGATTTAATTGTTTCCAGGTTAAATGAGTTGCGATATGCATCAAGCACTCTACTCGCAACACTAAATATAGATTCAGATGCCACTATAGATAGGAGAATAGCCAAAACATCTCTTGTCATTTGGGAAAGTATAGGGAATCAGACTTGTTCTCTTCCTAAAAGCCAAGAACACTATAACTCCCAACAAGAGGCAATTTGTTCTCCTCTAAATAAAACTCTAACTCATATTTAACCACAATTTTAGACACATCATTTAAATATTGATCAAAATCCTAAAATCCTAAAATATAAGAATAAGTTTCATAGAAAAAAAGGGCAATAAATAATACACCTCTATCAATGGGTTGAAAACTGCTTCTACATTAGCAGTTTCACCAGCACTTGAAGCAAGGTTAGTGACTCAAGAAGACCCCTTTGCACCCTTGGAATACTCACTAAACAAACAAAATAACTTGTCTTTTAACAAAGGCAACTCAATCATATGATCAGCCCCATAAATCTTCTTAAAAGCTCACTCAGGAAATTAAAACTTACACCGAGAATTTAAAATGATAGCAATAGCCATTATAGGGCTAAATTCAGCCTAATATTTCTCAAACTTAGTATACATTCGCTTGCTATGCTCTTCACAAGACCATCTCCCTTTTCCATCTCCTCTTTCAATAATATTCTCACTCTCACGACATTAGGAAAATAGAGGTTTGAGGTAGGATACATTGACCCAGAAAATGCACATGTAACTTTACAAAAACCTCTCAAGAAACCACAAAGTTTCTCAAGCCCAGATCATTCATCATCCCTTAGGCAATGAATAAAGTCCCCATCAACTACCTCTAAATGATTAAACACTTTCTTATAATAGAGAGCACCTTTAAGCATAAGAAATGTAGAATTCCATCTAGTTAGGACATCCTGACAGAAACCTTTAGCATTAGCAAGATTCCACATTCTCACTGACTCAAGAAATGTTTGTTTTCTAGCTTGAGAACCCTTACAGTACTTAAAACACTCTCTAACTTTATAAACAACCTGATTTGCATCTTTTAAACTTTCCTTAAAAATCAAATTCAAAATATGGGTATAATAATGAACATAAAAGTGAACACCATCACACAAAAGTCTAAGCTGACTTTTTAACATAGCAGCAAGAACATTATTTGATAAAGCATTATCCACAGCCAAAAACATCACTTTCTTATCAATACCTCAATCTTTCAATAATAGCAGATTTTTTTTTTTAAACTATAGACATACCATTATGTGCATAAATACACCATTATGTGGACGAGGCAATAAGGAGAAGTTCAAGATTCTCGTACACAAAGTCTAACTATGATCAATGTAATGAGTAGTAAGTGAAATAAACCGATTAGTATTAATAGAAGTCCAACAGTCAGACGTAAAGGAGATCTAACCAGAAAATGATTCCAAATACTGTTTCAACCTTTGCTTTTCATTTGAAAATAACTTAAGCACACTAGTCTTTGTTGTTCTCCTTGAAAACACTTTAGCATCAGGGTTCAAGTAACAAATTAAATCCTTCACACCTTCATATTCACAAAATTGAAGTGGTAAATCATGTTTAACAATACAAGCAGCCATTAGTTTATAACATTCCTCAGGATCGAAATCAGGATGCCTATTCTATAAAGAACCAGATCTACTAGATCTACTATCCAACAAAAGTTAACCAATATCTCTAAAGTTCCTTTTCTTAACAATTTCTAAATGCCTTTTTAAGTTTTTGGTCCTGTTCTTGCTTTCCTTAGGGTAAACTTGCCTACATTTCTTACACTTACAGAACAAATTACCATCATCATTAGGTTTAAGAAATTCATAATGTTCCCAGACAGTGGATGTTAGGTTTCTTTGACGCTCAGGAGCCTTACTATCAACTATTGGCTAATACAGACCAGTATGAACACTAGTAGTCTTCATGACTTGCCTACTATCAATCTCAGCCGCCTCTTCTTCCTCATTTGAGTCCACATCAATGGGCATGGATTCGCCCTCCATTGTATTCGTATATAAGATCAGCATAGTTTGTATTAGAAAACTAACAAAGTAATGATGCAACTTTAAACAAACCAGGCCAAAAAGAAGGATGGAATTGAAGTAGACCTCACTGGAATGAAATCTAACTCGCTGCACTATCAGAGTAGTTGTCGAAAAATACTGACAATAAAAGAGAGAAAAAAGAGTTATGTTTTGCATAAATGTAAAGCAGTAAAGCTTGGAAACTTACTTAGACCATATTCTTCAATCCTTACTTTTAATTTAAGGCACATCCACTCCATGCAAAAAAATTAAAAAAATAAAAATATGTCTTTTAAAAACAATCAACTTCATATAACCAAGGATTTATTTAGACTTTCATGAATTTTACAAATTACACACCAATACAAACAGATAGAAGAATTCTTTATGCACAACAAAGAAAGCACCAGTTCCTAAATACATATCTTATACCACGATTCACACTAACAATCAATCATCCCTCCTTCCTAGATAAATCACTTGCATAACCCCAAAAACAAACCAAAGGTCATGAACTCATAATCAACTGAGGATATGAGATTAATAAAAACCAACCCCAAAAATATATACATCGTCGAAATGAAGAAGAGGAAAGATACACACATACCCTGCCAGAATACCATGATCATCATCAAAAATTACTGATAATTAAACATAAGACTAGGATTACTTTTGATCTAGTTCAAATCCTCAAAAATAACTCAAAAAATTGTAGAAATCTGAGCCTAAGAGAGAAAATCTTCCTCAATGCAAATCATCCACCGAAGTCGAATCTGGCCAACTAGAACAAACTAAAAATTAAAGAGAACAAAATAAAGCTTAGGTGTAATTCAGAACCCCAAAAAAAGCACCTAAACATCCGTGATTATTACACATTAAGTGCTAAAAAAAGGTAAGAAAATGCGCTAAGATCATATTGTCAAGGGCATTGTGTGGAGTGTAAATGGTGCTCAGCAATGGTCGGAGAAAGACAGAGAAAGGAGGAGTCAAGTGCGGGGTAGAGGTGGAGGAGAAGTCAAGAAACTTCTAGAGTTTGGACTGAGGGAGTTGAGGGACAGAGAGAAGATGGGAGAGTCGAGAGACCGAGATAAGGTAAGAGTGAGAAGGGAGAGATGAGGACTAACGGTTGGATTATGTCTAGGGCTTCACTGAGAAGAGATTATATGTAGGCAGGGTTGGGCTTTTCAAATAAGGGTTATGAACTTATGATATATATACGCCTTTTCTTTGATTTTTTCCTAAAAGCTTAGCGGGCCTTGAAGAGTTGAACCTAACCAAAAGCCCAATTCTCAATTCCCGCTAAAAATATAAACAGTAAACAGTAAACGATTAATAAATGGCAAACGGGTTGGCCTATTCAACTCGTTTAATCAAACGAGTTAAATATGTATTTTTTAGTTTCGAGTTTCTTAACCTAAACCTAACCCAACTAATTAAACGGGTTTACCATGTCAACCCATATAACTAAATGTGTACAAACTTCATACCCAAACCCACTTAACTTTACATTGGGTTCGAGCCGGTAATCATGTTGGGTTGGCGTTTTTAAACTTTAGTTAGGGAGAGGGAATGTTGTACTCCAACTCTAGAGAGACGTCCAAACCCTCACCGTTAGCTTGGCTGAAGTTCTAGCCAGCTTTAGAGATGACCCTGGAGGAGGAACGAGGAGAGGGCGCGGCCAGCAATAGAATAGTCCAGCCTGAGATTATTCATCTTCATCCCAAGATCAATATCAACGCAGGGAAAGGAGAAGGCAAGAAAGAAACACTGAAGATGATATTGGGGATGTCAAGTTTATTCCCCCTGAATTTGAGGGTATATTGAACCTAGATGTTTACTTAGAATGAATTCAAATTTTGGAAAGATTCTTTGACATTAAGGGCTATTCTAATGAGAAAGCCTTTCAAAGTTTCCATTGTTAAACTCAAGAACTATGCATCCCTTCGGTATGAACGTACTAAAAGGCAGAGAACCAAAGAGGGGAAGTCACAGATCACTACATGGTCCAAACTAAAGGTTGACATGTAAGAGGTTTCTACTAAAAGGTTATAAGAAAGATCTCTATCTTAAAGTGTCCTCCTTAAACCAAGGCTGAATGAGTGTGGAGGAGTATATCAGAAAGTTTAAGCAAGTCAAGATTAGGAGGAACTAGAACAAGCCATGGTTAGGTTCCTGAAGGGGTTAGACCAAAACATGGCTAACAAGGTTGATCTTCAGCCATATTGGAGTTTTGAGGATGTCTGTAAGTGGGCTATCAAAGTAGAGAAATAGGCTAAAAACAAAAAGCCCTACATAAGTTCTTACTCACAACTTAACCTTCTAGCTAAGTCCTATTCTGGCCCTAAACCTGAAATTCAGCCAAAAGGAGATTGAACCCGAGATAAAGGTAGAGGAATTGCTAGGGACTTCCCTAAGTAACTTGGTGGTAAGTGGTACTTTAAATGTCAACGTTGTGGCCATTTCTAATCTGAATGCCCAAACAGGAGGGCACTTCCCATCAAAGAAATTGAGGAGAATGACCAAATTGTCATTGAGCCAAGATAAAAAGAAGTTGAAGAAGAGGTGGAGGCCACCATTCTGACTCCTGAAGTGGGGGGACTTTCTGGTCCTTAAAAGGATATTACACACCATGGGGAGTGCAAGGGAGGAAAACCAAAAGGAGCTCTTATTTCACTCACGGTGTGCAATTTAATGAAAGGTATGTAGCTTTATCATTGATGGGGTAGTTATACTAATTTTGCTTTAGCCTGTTTGGCTGATAAACTTAAGCTACCTATAGTCCCCCACCCTCGGCCATATTTGCTACAATGACTAAAAAAGGGAAATGAGGTTCATGTGACCAAATAAGTTCTACCCACATATAGCATTTGTAACTTAAGAGATGAAGTACTTTGTGATACATTACCTATGGATGCATGTCATTTACTACTTGGGAGGTCATGGTAGCTTGATAAAGGCACCATTTATAATGGTACAGCCAATACTTAAACCTTTAGTGTCTAAGATCAAAGCTACAGCCTAACCCCGTTACCCCTTAGTCAAATCCAGCATGTCAAGGCTAACCAATGAGAGGGAAACATAAGTGAGAAGGCCTTATTTTTTAGTGAAACATGGGCAGAGAGCTCTATAAGCAAAGGCAAACCAGTTTATGCCTTGCTTGTGTTGGCGAAAGAAGAGGGAGAGACACCCTTACATCCCCTTGCTCAGCCACTTATCCATGAGTTTGTGGATGTAATTCCCAGTGTTCCGCCTCCAAGACTGGCTCTAATTAAGGGCATAGAGCACCACAGTGACCTATTTCCTAGATCATCCATACCAAATAAGCCAACTTATAGGTGTAACATAATACAAACCAAGGAGCTCCCACATCAGGTTCAAGAGCATATGGATTGGGGTTGACAAGGGAGAGTATGAGTCCTTGCTCTGTCCCAACTTTACTTGTGCCAAAAAAGGATGGAACCATGAGGATGCGTGTTGATAGCTATGCCATTAACAACGTCATAGTCAAGTATAGGTGTCCTATTCCTNGACTTGATGACATGCTAGATGAGTTACATAGTGTCCAAGTGTTTTCTAGGATTGATTTAAGCAGTGGCTATTAGAAAATCAGAATGATAAATGGAGACAAATAGAAATAGCCTTTAAAACTAAGGATGGGCTATATGAATGGCTTGTCATGCTATTTGGATTGTCTAATGCTCCTAGAACTTTCAAGAGATTGATGAATGAATTACTGAAACCCTTTATTAGTCACTTTCTTGATGTATATTTTAATCACATTTTGGTTTATAGTCGGAATGAAAGGGATTACAAGGACCATCTTCTATAAGTTTTCCAAGTCTTAAGAGGATAGAAACTCTATGCCAAGATAGAGAAATGTGAGGTTTTCACTCCAACTCACATTCCTTGGTGGTTTCATCCGGGGGGATCTAAGTTGATCAAAGTAAGGTGGAGGCTATCCAGATGTGGCCTCAACCTAAAACAGTCACGGAGGTGAGATATTATCATGATTTAGCTTCTTGTTGTAGGAGATTTATCAAAGATTTTAGCCCCATTATGGCTCCCATTACTGAATGCATGAAGAAAGGAACATTTGAGTGGATAAAGGCTGCCCAAGGAGCCTTTGAGATAATTAAGCAAAAGCTATGCCAAGCACCCGTTCTAGCACTCCCAAACTTTGGAGATCTATTTGTGTTGGAGTGTAATATAAGTGAAGTAGCGATTAGGCCTATCCTAGTCAAATCCAAGAGGCCTATTACCTATTTCAATGAGAGGCTCAATGGTTCAAGATGCAACTACAACACTTATGACAAAGAGTTATATGCTATCGTAAGGGCATTAGCTTATTTGGGTGATTACCTTAAGGCTAGACCTTTTATCTTACATCTGATCACGAAACTCTCAAGTACATCAATGGCCAACATAAGTTGAATCTAAGACATGTCAACCTGGTGGAGTTCTTGCAATCATTCAACCTTAGTTACAAACAGAAGAGTGAAAAGGAGAATGTGGTGGCAGATGCACTTTTCAGGAGATATGCATTACTTTCTGTTATGGAAGCTAAAGTGCTTGGTTTTTATTCTGTCCATGAGCTTTAGCAGGACCATCTAGATTTCAAGGGGATCTTAGATGAGATTTCCAGATAATAGCCCTTACACCATTCAAGAAGGATACTTGTTCAAGGGTAACAAGCTTTGTATTCCAAAGTGCTCTTTAAGAGAGCTACCGGTCTGAGAAGCCCATGGGGGTGCCCCAGCTAGTCACCTTGGTCTTAATAAGACCAGTGACATCCTCAAGGAGCATTTCTACCCGTCTAAAATGAGGGGGAGGGGGGAAGATGTACATAAGGTAATCACAACTTATTCTATTTGCCATAAAGCCAAAAGCCAATTCCATGAAGATTTAAACACCCCACTGCCCGTACCATTAAAACCTTGGGATGACATATGGATTTTGTTATTGCCCTTCCTAGGATGCAGAGATGGAATGATGCAATCATGGTAGTTATGGATTGGTTTTCTAAAATGGCTCATTTCATTCTGTGCCACAAAATAGATGATGCATCATATATTGTTGAGCTTTATTTCAGGGAGGTTATTAGGCCACATGTTGTTCCTAAGACCACTGTGTCTGATAGGGATTCTAAGCTCCTATCTTATTTCTGGAGAATTTTATGAAGCGTGTTGGTACTAAATTCTTTTTTAGTATAGCCTATCACCCCCAAATTGATAGCCAAATGGAGGTAACTAACCGGACTCTTACTACCTTGCTTAGGAGTTTGGTTAGTAAGAGTTTGAAGCATTGGGATTTTAAGTTGCCACATGCCAAGTTTACTTACAATGGGGCTCCATCCTATGCTACCAAGCATTCACCTTTTGAATATGTATATGGAGTTAACCCTCTCACCCCCATTGATTTACTGCCCGTTCTAAGTGAGTCACGAGTTAGCTATGACGCTGAAGTAAGGGCCAAGGAAATGAAGAAACTACATAAATAGATTAGACGACACATTGAGAAGGCAGAAGTAGTTTACAAAGCAAAAGCAAACAAGCATCGCAAGCAAGTAGAGTTTAAACCTAGGGATCTAGTTTGGCTTCACCTCAGAAAAGAGAGATTTCCATCCAAAAGGAAGAATAAGCTTATGTTAAGGGGGATAGAACTTTTAAGATCATTGAGAATATAGGAGGCAATGCCTTTAAGCTGCAATTACAAGTAGATATGGCTATTTCAGCCACATTCAACATAGGCAATCTAAGTCCTTATGCGGAGGATTATTTTGAAGACCCTTCAGATTTGAGGGTAAATCCTCTTGAAGAATGGGAGGTTGATGCATAGCAAGGCATCATATAAGGATCCCTTAATCCAAATCAACTTTTAGGCACAAATAACGATAAGGAAGTTCAACGTAATCAACCAATGAGAACTCAAATCCAGACCTTATTCTCCTTTATAAGTGCACAGCTTATTGTAATTTTGGATAACATTTCCTTGGTGTTTTCAAGGCTTGGTATAGGATAGTCCTTTGTTGGACTCCTTAAGAAGCCTCCTATTAAGAAACAAAGTCCATTTTGGTTATGATCAAGGCATTTTGTGCAAAAGACTCAAAATGAATATCCCTGCATTTTTGAACCTTTACTGACCCGGCTTGAAGATTTAGCTCATTATGTTATTAAAGGTTGATTTAGAACAAATTTCTTGGTTAGAGGGTACACTATATGGAGTTCCCATGCCTTAAAATTAGGCTTAGATCAGGCTTAGCTTACTTGGCCAACTTAGACAAGTTGGATGCTAATCCAGGTGAACTTGGTCAAAGCACACCATTTTGACTTTGCTATGGTTTTGCTTAAACTAGCGGTTTGCTCACCTATCTGCTTGCTTCCTTGGTAGCTTAAACAGCCAAGGACATCATCATAAGGAGTTTTTAGCATTTGGAAGGCCACTTGACCAATGAGCAAAGAGGAGATCACCAGTTTCATCCGGATTAACCAACTGCAATGTGGGTCACTTCAGCAGCCACTTTTCCCGATCCAACATGTGCAAGTTGCTTTGTTTGATAAGTTACTCATCTTTAGGCTTGATTAAACTTGATCACTATGCTCATTACTTGTAAAGACACCTAGCTTACTTTCTACTTAGAACTCAGATTATGCCTAACCCCAGTTAGAAATTTCCTAAGCATTAATGCAAGTCTAGGCAGGAGAAAGGGAGCTAGCTGCTTACTTAAAGGCTCTCCCTTACTGGTTGTAAGGCATTGAAGATTTTCATGAAAAAGTCCATTGCAGAACTTCGAGTTCTCTCTCAAATATCTCTTTCTTAACCTAGTTTGGTTTGTTAAATCGAGTGGTTACTTTTAATCTAAACCTTGCCTTTATGGTTTAGAGGGTCATTTCCTTAACTAGTTTGGGTGGTGGTTAAGCCTTTATCCCATCCATATCCCTTAGTTCTTATTGGTGTCCTTATGAATTCAATTGTAGAATCAAATCTTTAAATCTTGCTTGAGTTTTGATTAAGCTCAGGTATTACTATCCGATGCACCCAATACTTTCATGAAGTTAATGAACCATGTGTTTAGACCCTTTATGGGTAGAATTATTATTGTGTACTTTGATGACATCTTTGTCTATAGCAAGACGTAACAGCTGCATACTAACCATCTCAAGCAAGTGATTCAGGTCCTAAAGAGGGAGAAGCTTTGTTGTAATCTCAATAAGGTCACCTTCTTAACTTATAAGGTCACCTTCTTCGGGTGAATAGTTACTGCCAGTAGGATCCAGGTGGATGAGAGCAAGGTAGAGGCTATTAGGAACTGACTATTTCTTAAGAGCATCCATGATGTGAGGAGTTTTCATAGATCAGCTTCATTCTACAAGAGGTTCATTAAGAACTTCGACACCATCATGGAACCCATGACCGAAGTGAATAAGGGAACTTCATTCTAGTGAAATTCTAGGACCCAATAGGCGTTTGAAGAAATCAAGAACAAACTTATCTAAGCACAGTTTCAGCATTACCATGTTTTCACATGGTATTTGAGCTAGAGTGTAATGCCTTAGGGGTAGGCATTGGAGGGCTTCTAACTTAAGAAGGCAGGCCTTTGGCCTTCTTTAGTGAGAAGTAGTGTGATTCAAGAGGAAATACTCCACCTATGATAAGAAATTTTATGCAATCATCAAGTGCTTGGAGGATTGGAGCCATTATCTTATTGCTCAAGAGGTTACCCTTCATTAAGACCATGAAGCATTAAAATATATC
Organism: Stenocereus thurberi; assembly: GCA_002740465.1. Classification (NCBI taxonomy): domain Eukaryota; kingdom Viridiplantae; phylum Streptophyta; class Magnoliopsida; order Caryophyllales; family Cactaceae; genus Stenocereus; species Stenocereus thurberi. The sequence continues at coordinate 31,584 of NCQT01063892.1, forward strand.
CATGGATAACACAAGCTTAATGCCAGGCATGTTAAATGGGTAGAGTATCTTCAGTCTTTTCATTTCATAATCAACCACAAATCAAGCAAACTAAATCAAGGTGCTGATGCACTATCTAGGAGACACCTTTTCCTATTTCAGTTTGAAACATGTGTTTTGGGTTTTAAGCATCTCAAGTCCTTGTATAAACATGATGAGGACTTCTGGGAGTTATGTGCACAGTCTACCCAGAAGCCTAAGGATGCGTATCTTATTAAGAATGGATATTTGTTTAAGGGATTAAGACTGTGTATTCCCAAGTGTGGAACAACAGAGTTGCTGATCAGAGAAGCTCATGGAGGAGCTTAACTGGCCACTATAGAGAAAATAAGATAACATCTATGCTTAAAGCACATTATTACTGGCTATGTATGACTAAAGATGTAACACCCCTAAGGTACATAATTTACTATTTGCGTTCTCATCAATCAACATCATCAATTAGCAGTGATATGGCAAATGATGGGGGCGTCACCGCCATCCCAAAATGACAAGGCTTGATTTAAAATTAATTAAACATAACCAAGCTGAACATCGCTACCACCACACGACATTTGTAAAGGCAAATCATCAATCCAACATCAATAGTAACTAACGATCTCATAGTTTACATCAAAATATAGTAACTTTTAGCAAAGTATATAGCTCTAACATCAAAATATCCCACAATATAATGCGCAAAACTTTTCAGCACTAAAACACCACTATTCCTTTTAGACATTCCCGCTCACTTATCTTGTCCAGTCGCCCTGCCCGCCGGCCGACGATTCACTGAGCATTTCCTTAAAACAAAACATGAAAATATTTCAAACTGTGAGCCGAAGCTGATAACTGCACACTGAAAAATTGATTGGGCTCGCATTAGAATTTATTTTAATTAACAACAGGGAATGAGATAAATGTAAAACTGCATCGTTAATTATTATCTAATAGTGAACCCCTAGTAACTGTTATGATCTGAAGATAGGTGTACACCTGCCAAGCTGGTCAGGGGACCTGGACTGAAGCTGTGCGGGTAACTGAAGGGCAATGCTCGATAACCGATAATTGGTGGATTCACTAATTATGTGATAAACCACTGATTAAACTGATTCATTGATGTACTTATCAAAACATTATAATTTTGATAAATACGTGCTGATTTCTAAAGATATAGATAATGAATATGCCTGGGACTTCTAATGAAATGTCATTAAATCACACTATGCACATAAGGGGAGGAAATGATAGTTTGGGCCTTGATTCTGTTCAAAAATATCATTATAGGAACATATAGTTAGCCAATGTATTTATTTTTATAGTTAGTACTTTAGTAAATGAAAAGTAAGGGTGTAATAGGGGCTAAAGTAAATGACTTGTAACCTAATCTCCCAATCTCCATTTGAAATATAATTCCCCAATATAGAAAGCTTAAGAAGTCTCAAAAAACTTTCATTTATAGTACAAACATGATTCCCATAATAAGGTTCTCAAAATGGAGTTAGAACACAAGTGTGTCAGTTTTCGTCTTACATGTGCAGTTCTAGTAAAACGGCCATAACATTTTCCTCAGATCTCAGATTGAGGCAATTCAAAAGGAATTTGAAAGCTAACTGACTGATATATCTACCCACGAAAAATCATAATTTTTGGTAAGGCCAATCATTACCAGTTTATTGACAAAACTTGTCCTGGTTTCTGTCATTTTCTAGCCCTCACTGTCATTGTTTTCTCCTCTCTTTTCGCACAAATTATCACCTAAAATCACTCCTTAAAATCATGTGACGAATTTTTTGGCGTTCCTATCACCATCCGAAGCCACCATACTCGATTTCACTTCATAATCATATACATTAAAGACTGATTTCTCAATCAGATATACACAAATAACATGTTTGCTATTAAAGGAAAACTAAACCTTGCATAATCACTAAAACCCTAAGCTTTGGCCAACTTGCTTCCTCTTCATCTCATCTAAGATCACCTGAAACACCCTCATAAGCATTCAGAGATTAAAGCCACTAAATCAAATACAAACAATTCAAGAAACACATACTTCCAACCTTAAGCTTGTATGCTCACGAATAACCCCAAATCCTAGCGTGGTCAAGACTCAATCAGCCATTACAAAAATCAAAATAACTCTTGTTTCCATCCAAAGAACATGAGAAAAACTCAAATCAACATAAACAAGAATTAAAATAAAAAATCCATAGAAAACAAGCTTGGGGTTACTGATGCATCTCCCGAGGGTCTATGCTAAAACTCAATTCAAGAGCAGAAGCTTAAAAACAAGAGAGAATACAATGAAGGAAAACTCAAGCGAATGGCACGTTATAAGCTAGTTGTGAATCAGCTAAAACATAAGGAGCGAAATGGATTTAGAATCAAGGGATTCTAAATGGGAAAAGGAAAAGAAAGGATAGATACTAAACTAATCTTTGGATACACAAATCACCACCAAAGACTAATCTAGGTAGAACTAAGCTTGTTCAAGGATACAGAAACACCACCAATAATAAGATTAGGGTCCTTAAACTATGATCAAGATACAGAAACACCACTTAATTAAGTTTAAGACTACACTTGAACACCACCCTAACCGGCCTAGTTAGAGATAAGCAAGTAGTGTTTTAAGAGAAAGAAGAGCAATGCTCTCACATCTGATTTCAATTGATATTCAATGCTTGGTTACAAAATGAAGCCCCTAAGGCCCTTGTATAAACATCCTAGGCTACCTAGAAAAGGTTAAGGAGGTTTCTTCAAGGTTGGGAAACCTCTAACCTAACTTAATCTAGCCTAATCTAGCTTAGTCAAACTGGTTTCAATTAAGCACGATTTAATCAAGCTAATTACAACTTTACGCACCAAAATAAGTTAGATTACATTGATTACAATCAGCCTAAGTAAGCAAACAAGTGAGCAAGCACACAAATAGCTCCCCTTATGTGGGAGAAAAAGAAAAAAGTGGCTTACCTCCTTTGCACTTTATGGCTAGCCAATAGGAACCTTGCTGCCCTTCCTTAATTGTTTCTCATTGTTTCCCTTTGTGGTCGAGTAGAAAGCTTTATGATTATGTCTAAACTCCTTTAAATGAGCTAAGCAAGCTGTTTAGATGTGACTTGACCCTTAAATTGTTGAGAACTCTCCACAGCAGCAGCTAGCAGTACTGGGCAGTTTCTTGGCTGGTCTTTGATGCCACATTTCATATGCAAAAAGAGGGGATGATTTGCATTTCCTTACATGGGAGGAAACCTTGAGATTTCTTCTAACTCCTCCAAGTGGAAATTCAGCTTTTAGACTTGATTTGCTGCTCCAACTCCTTAGAAACATCAAACTGCTCAAAATTAGGTCTAGTCTACACAGTTTATAAAAACAGCCTGGTTCTACTATTTTTGTGTGATTTGACCAAAATATTTTAAAATTATCAAAAATATAAGATCTTAAGGAACCAAAACATCAAAAATATCAAACTTAAACCTCAAGAAGCCCTAAGTAATTAAGCACACAAAACTGGGTACATTCTCGTTCAATTAGGGAACCTGGATAGTTCGGATTTAATGGCTGATTTGGGTGGGCAAATGAAGTCCTAATGACTTCAAACTTACTTTATTGGAAAGCTGACTTCCTAAGATTTCATATGACTACTAATGCACCCGAAATGAAGCTTCCTAGCTAAGAAAAATATCTTCACCAAAACTGATATAGGAAACTGGACACACAAACAGAACTGACACTGCAGCTTCTATACCTTATTTTACAACTACAACTTGACTTAACTTGAACTAAATTACATGACCCAAAAGTAGACTTCATTATCTTTCTAAAAAGCTAACTTTAAGCTCCCTAAGTTCATTTGACATTGAGATCAAGAGCTACCCAGAATAGAAAAGAACTTGAATTAGCTTGGTTTGATATCAAGCTTAAATTTGGTTTTTCTTTTAAAATGCTTGCTTCCCACTTTCGAACCTCTTTTTGAAACTAGCATTTTGAAGTTCAAGTAAAACTCCATAAAGTGCCTTTTACCATGAAACTCAAAAAATGGAGGGAAGAAAAGGTCTTGCCAAGCATGGTTTTGAAACGGAATTTCCTTAATGGGGATTGATGTACAAAGTCTGTTTTGATGCCCTAGGAGATATCCATCATCTTCTCTTTGTTGGAAAAGAATTGTCCTCAATTCTTGTTCAGAATAAAGACACCTTTTAAAATCTAACTTTTTGTTGCAAGACTCAGATTCATGTTGAAGCTCATACTCAATCTCCTCTTGCCTAAAGTCATCAGCACTTTTCTCTTTTTGACCCTCCTCTTTTTCTTCTTCCTCAATTTCATCCTGGTTATCTTCATACTCATTGAACTTAGGAGGTAGGTCGAAGTTAACCTCATTGCCTTCCTGAGTTTTCTCTTGATTAGCCAACACATCTTCTTCTGAATCCACCTGCAACACCTCTTCTTCACTATAGTCATCAAAGATGGGAGGTAGATCAATGTCAACCTTACTATCTTCATGACTTTCATTTGCAACAAAGGGTTGTTCAACTTCCCTTTTCATTTCAAGTTTAAAGGAGAGTCGATCATCTTGAAGTTGTTAGGTTTGGAGGTCTAAGTCATGTATCTCGAAGCTAGAAAGATGTATCTTGATGCTAAGGAAGTCAAGTTCACGCTTGATCTTGAGTAACTTCCTTCGAGACATAGTGCCTTATGGGCTGACTTTGTATTTGGGTTTTTTTTTTTTTTTTGTATTTAGTTTTTGTTTTTGTGTTTTTGATGTATAGGTGCATGGGTTCCAAGCGCAAGGATGAAACTTGCTCTGATACTAAATACGATGTATCTCCCGAGGGTCTGTGCTAAAACTCAATTCAAGAGCAAAAGTTTAAAAATAAGAGAGAGTACAATCAAGGAAAACTCAAGAGAATCGCTCGTTATAAGCTGGTTGTGAATTAGCTAAAACATAACGAGGGGAATGGATTTAGAATCAAGGGATTCTAAATGGGAAAAGGAAAAGAAAGGATAGATACTAAACTAATCTTTGGATACATAACTCACCACCAAAGACTAATTTAGGTAGAACTAACCTGTTTAAGCATACAGAAACACCAATAAGAACAAGATTAGGGCTCTTACACTACGATTAAGACACAAAAATACCACTTAATCAAGTTTAAGGCGACACTTCAACACCACTCTAACCGGCCTGGTTAGAGATGAGCAAGTTTAGTGTTTTAAGAGAAACAAGGGCAATCTTCTCAAATTTGATTTCAATTGATATTCAAAGCTTGGTTACAAAATGAAGCCCTTAAGGCCCTTATCTAAACGTCCTAGGCCGCCTAGAAAAGGTTAAGGAGGTTTCTTCAAGGTTAGGAAACCTCTAACCTAACTTAATCTAGCATAATCTAGCTTAGTCAAACCAGTTTCAATTAAACACGATTTAATTAAGGTAATTATAACTTTATGCACCAAAATAAGCTAGATTACATTGATTACAATCAGCCTAAGTAAGCAAACAAGTGAGCAAGCACACAAGCAGCTCCCCTTATGTAAGTGAAAAAGCAAAAAGTGGCTGGTCTCCTTTGCACCTTACGGCTAGCCAATAGGAACCTTGCTGCACTTCTTTACTTGTTTCTCATTGGTTCCCTTTGTGGTTGAATAGAAAGCTTCAGGATTATGTCTAAACTCCTTTAAACAAGCTAAGCAAGCTGCTTAGACGTGACTTGACCCTTTGATTGCTGAGAACTCTCCATAGCAGCAGCTAGCAGTACTGGCCAGTTTTCTGGCTGGACTTGGACGCCACATTTCATATGCAAAAAGAAGGGATGATTAGGATTTCCTTACATGGTAGGAAACCTTGAGTTGTCTTCTAACTCATCCAGGTGGAAATTCAGCTTTTGGACTTGATTTGCTGCTCCAACTCCTTAGAAACTTCAGACTGCTTAAAATCAGGTCCATTCTGTATGGTTTATAAAAAGAGCCTGGTTCTACTATATTTGCATGATTTAAGCCAAATATTGTTACATGCCCTGAAATATAAGATCTTAAGGAACCAAAATATCAAAAAATATCAAACTTAAACCTCAAGGATCCCAAAGTAATTAAGCACACAAAATTGAGTACATTCTGGTTCAATTGGGCAGTCTGGATAGTTTGGATTTAATGGCTAATTTGGTGGGCAAATGAAGTCCTAATGACTTTGAACTTGCTTTATTGGAAAGCTAACTTCCTAAGCTTTCATATGACTACTCATACACCTAAAATGAAGCTTGCTAGCAAGGGAAAATATCTGCACCAAAATTGATATCGCAAACTAGACATATGAACAGAACTGACACTTCAGCTTCTATGCCTTATTTTACAACTACAACTTGAATAAATTTAAACTAAATTACATGACCCAAAGTAGACTTCATTATCTTTCTAAAAAGCTAACTTTAAGCTCCCTAAGTTCATTTGACATTGAGATCAAGAGCTGCCCAAAATAGAAAAGAACCTGAATTAGCTTAGTTTGATATCAAGCTCAATTCTGGGCTTTCCTTTAAAATGCTTGCTTCCCACTTTGGAACCTCTTCTTGAAAATGGCATTTTGAATTTGACGTAAAACTCCATAAAGTGCCTTTGGTCATGAAACTCAAAAAATGGAGGGAAGAAAGGATCTTGCCAAGCATGGTTTTGAAACGGAATTTCCTTAACGGGGATTGATGTACAAAGTCTGTTTTGATGCCCCAGGAGATATCCATCAGTTACTCACTTTGAACTTGAAGAAAAAGTAGAGATGAAGGTGATGTTTGGTTGTTTTGAGGATGGAGGATAGTAGTTAGTGATACTAGGGTGTCGGGGGAAATAGGAGGCAGCCAAGACTGGCTGGAAACTTGCTTGAAAACACCAAAACAATGGCTGTAGCTAAGGCTGGCTTTGGGGTTAGAGAGGGGAGGGAGAGAGATGAGGTTTGTATTTTCTTTGTATTTTTTTGACTAATCTGCATGCTTGGCTGAATTTTTATCTTCAAAAATGACTTTTAGCTAACCATGGTTAAGCTTAAATCATGATAATTAGCTAGGTTAATATGTAAACTTATTGGGCTTCGAATTGGGACGAAATAAGTTAGGTTCGGGAATAAAATACTTTATAATGATAACGTTTTTGCGTAACTCAAAATTAAAATTTTGTACTGTTACGGAAAACAAAATAAATTACTTAGATTAAACTTGTGAGAGCCTACAATCAATTCCTCCAAAGTTTTAGTTAATAATTAAATAAATAAATAAAACTTGAATTACTAAGTGAGGGCCCAAATGAAATTATTATTTTTGTTTTTTTCCACCAAAATGATGAAATGTAATAAATAAATATGAGAAAATTATTAACATGAGGTAATTAAGTAAATTAACATAATTTTGGGTTGGGCTATGAAACGCCCCCAAATTCAACATGTTCCACTGTTTATATTCTCCTTAATAAATCACTCAATTGTAATCTGATAAATCCAATGATAGGGGTGTTACGGCCGTCCCAAAGGACAAGGCTTGAAGTATGTGTCTTAGAATAATATAGTTAAGCATAACCACAACCATACACATTGACACATCATCATCCATTCACAATCCAACGTTAACCAATGTAAGGTTTATAAACCATAGTAAGATAATTCACCATGTAATCTACATCCTCATACACCGAAGAATTCAAAATACAACTTTAAAGTATGCATATACTGTATCACTGTTGAGATTTCCTTGCTCAACTTATCCTCTTCCGCTGCTTTGCTAGCATGAGGGTAATTCTCTGAGCACTTGCCTAAATAAAATAAGAAAAGGATTTCAAACTGTGAGCCGAAGTTATCATTGAAACACTGGTTGGGCCTACTTTGCAATTCATTTTAAGTTAAAACAGTGAATGAGATGATGTAAAACTGCATTGCTAGTTATTATTTGATAGTGAACCCCTTAATACTGTTACGATCTATGGATAGGTGTACACCTGCCAAGCCGACTGGGGGACCTGACCTGAAGTCGCGCGGGTAATTGAAGGGCAATGCCCTGTAACTGATAACTGATGGGGTCACTAATTATATGATAAATCGCTGATTGAACTGATTCATTGATGTACTAACCAAAACATCAAGATTTCGATAAATACATGCTGATTTCTAAAGACACAGGCAATGAACGTACCTGAAGTCTTTAAAATGATATTTCACTTGATAATACGTATGCACAAAGGAAAATGATAGACTAGGCCCCGATTCTGCTAAAGAAATGTAATTATAGGTAAATGTTGTTAGTGAGCCATGTTCACTGACATAATTTACTATAATTCCAATGATTCAATATAAGGCAAGTTACAACAAAATGATTTGAAAAATAAATCAATTAGGGTTATTGATACAACAAATTGATACAAAATAGACCAATTGGAATGATTGAGCTGCTAATAAAAAATTTCAATTGATATAATTGAAATATGAGTTCTGATATTTTGAAATGGATAATGAAAAGTGTGATGCTTCTAAAATGGATAATAGAATGGTTAATGATTCTGAAATGGGTGACAAATGGTTTATGCCATAAGGGGTGCTGTGAGGTTCATAAAAGCTCATATAACACTCTAACTTGGTCCAAAGGATATTGATTTTGAGTTATTACTCTACTCACTTCTCAAATTGTATTTTCATACTTATTTAACTTAGTTTTCAATCCAAGTAAGCTTTGTACATAATCAAACTTGTTGAACTCACTACAGTTTGTAATTTCCTTGTAATACCCATAATTATATAGAACTTCTAAAAATATTTTCAAATGTCACGATTTTTGTATTCACTCATGTTACCGATTGATGGTCTGCATTAGAAAATCCATTTCTTTCACTCCTGATCTCCAAAAAAGATGTTAAACCCCAATATGAAAAGCTCCCAATGTCCACTAAAACTTTTATTTAGGATACAAAGTA
>NCQT01063928.1:15189-28806 GCA_002740465.1 Stenocereus thurberi
GCATGAAATTCTCTAGGAAAAGTGTTAATCTGAACCATGCCACAATAGAAATCTTATAGATAAGCCGGTTGTTTGTGTGTTCTTGTAGACCTTCAAAGGGCCCTAGGAGGTGAGGAAGAAACATTTTGCAGGGACGCACCAAGTGATGGAGAAGCATTATGTGAGGAGGAATTGTTATCAAAACTAATGTTTTGACTGAAGGTTTGAGAATCAGAAGGTGAAGATGGTTCCGCTTGTGTGTCAGAATCATCATCAGAAAGGTTATGATTATCAAGTGAAAAATTTCATGTATTAAGAATGTACTCTGATACCGCTGGTAGAGGAATGCCCGATGAATGATGTAAAGAATGATAGGGAAAAATGGTTTCATGAAAGATACATCCCTAGATATGATTACTTTCTTAGTTTTAAGATCAAATAGCTTGTTGGCCTTTTGATTGAAAGGATATCCTATAAAGATGCAAGGGTTGGCTCTAGATTGCAACTTGTCTCTGTTCCTTTTTAAAGTGGCAGCATAACATAAACAGCCAAAAGATCTCAAATGTTCATAGGTAGGGCTAGTCTTATACAATACCTCAAAGGGGGACTTATTGTTAAGAACAGAGGAAGGCATCCTATTAACCAAACATACTGCAGTCAAGAGGGCATTTCCCCAAAACTTGTTAGGGATATTAGACTAAAAAATTAAGTTTCTAACTATTTGTAATAAATGTTGATGTTTGCTTTTCACAATGCCATTCTATTATGGAGTATCGACACAGGTAGTTTGATGAACAATTCCTTTAGTCTTATAAAACTCCAAAGCTAAAGAATCCTTAAACTCCAAACCATTATCTGTTCTAATGATTTCAACACTAGCTGCATATTGATTTTCAGCATAAGTAACAAAAGCCTTGACTAAAGGGAATGCAGCACTTTTGGTTACCATTGAATGTGCCCAAGTGGCTCTAGATTTGTCATCCACAATGGACAAAAAATAAATAGCCCCATCATATGTTTTGTATGGACAGGGACCCCAAACATCAATATGTAAAATTTCAAAACAACAAGTTGCTTTATTAGTACTTACAGGAAATGGTTGCCTATGCAATTTAGCCATAGGGCAAACCTGACAAACTCCATGTTTTTTTGTCAATACAAGAAGGTAAGACCACATTTATAAGTTCATCAAAGGGTAAATGTCCTAATCTTTGATGCCACAATTTCGAACTAGACAAAAAGACAGCAAAAAAATTGTCATTGCTTAAGCTAGGTGCTCTCAAACTGGCTTGTTGATCTCCAGTGCCTTTATGTAGTAGAAATAAACCTCTATGCTCTCTAGCAAGGAGGAGTCCCTTTTGTATGGTAAGGGCCTGAAGTACACAAGAAGTTGGGGTAAAGATCACATTGGCTGAAAGTTGTCTGACCAATTTACTGACAGACAATAGATTATACTAAAAAGTAGGAATGTATAAGACATTATAAAGCTCTATCCTATCCCTCAGAAACATAGAACCTAAATGTGTAATGGGATCCCTTTTACCATTTGGCATAGTAATGTAACAAGATATAGACAGCTTCTTAGCATTGTGTAACAAGGAAAAATCATAAGTCACATGATCACTGGCTCCACCATCCACAATCCAAAAACTACCATTAGAAGACTTAGCAAGAAAACAGAATGCTTTACCTGCAAAGAAGCCAGCCACACTTCCACCTTCATTAGACTTATCCATGTCAGAAGTGCGATGTTGCAAAAGTTGAATAAGTTGATTATATTGCTCTGTAGTTAAGGCAGGAGACTGGGAAGATTGCACATCTGGACCATTCTCTGTCTAAGCAATAGCTGCAACCTTTCTCCCTTTATACAGTCTATGTCTCAGTGGGTAACCATGTAATTTGAAACATCTCTGTGTTAAATACCTTGGTACTTTACAATGATCACAGAAATAATGCCTTTTGTCTTGGAAATTCTTGTCTGGATAAACCTTCTGTCCAGTTTTGTAGTTGCTAGAATTGAACTGAGAAGTTTGAGGTTGAAACCCAAAACTAGATGCAAAACTGGGTCTTGAAAACCCTTGACTATTATTTCTCTACTGAAACTGGCCATTTCTGAAATAATTCCTAGAAACATAGCTATGGAAAGAAGTAGAATTCCCATTGATGGGACACAGAAGAAGACAAAGACCTTTATTTTTCTTCTTGTAATACAATTTGGTAAACTTAATCAAGACTAGGCAAAGGTTTAATCATCAATATATTTTCCCTGACATTTCTATAATCCTCATGTAAACCAACCAAGAATTGCATCAATTCTTGCTCCTGAATCATTTTCTTGGCTGCAATCAAACTTACACAAAGCTCTCCACTTGTGCTATAGCAAGGCAAAGAAATTATGCTATTATATGCATTCCTGAGTTTCTTAATTTGAGTAAAATATTCAGTGACAGATTGATGACCTTGAGAGATCACACAAAGTTCTCTTTGTATCTGAAACACTTTAGTACCATCTGCCTCACCAAAATGTTATTCTAACTGAACCCAAACATCTCTGGTAGTCGCTGAAAAGAGTATACTCTTACCCATATCTTTGACTACACCATTCATAATCCAAGATAAAACCACTTTGTCACATCTTTCCCAATGTGCTAATAGATTTGCAGCAGTTGGTTTAGGACAATGCCCCAAAGCAAAACCTGGCTTGTTCTTGGCTACCAAGGCTATCTCCATTGCCTTTTTCCAATGATTATGGTTATCCCCATTTAAAAGATCACTGACTAGGATATTGTTTGGGTTATCCGAAGGATGAATGTACAGCAAGTGAGATGGTTACCTCAAATTCCCAACATACATTGCATGTGTATGAATTTCCTCATTTACAACCACCATTTTTTTAACAAACTATGATCAAGATAGTTCAATAACTAACCACTATTCTCATATTTTAATAAAGCTGTTTTGACCAATAAAACCAGCTGAACTATCAAGATTCAATATAACAGTACCGAAGCAGTGTAATCTCAATGAATTTCCAGAAAAGAAACCTTGAGGATGTACTAAATTTCAACAAAACAATAAAATCTAACACTTTAGAAAGATATCACCTCAAATCGTGACTAAATCTTAATGATTAAGAAAGAACCGATCATCAAGTCCATCACACAAAGGTGATCTTTTAGTAGAGTAGAGCTTGCCTTCGCTCTGAGACCATGTTATCAGCTGTAAAATATTCACAGAACCATGAAGAAAGAAGGAGAAAGAAGAGAGAGAGAGAATTGCATGGTTATTCTATTACAAGAGTAATCAACTAATGATTCTAATTACAATCATATAGGAATATATATACAGCAGTACAGCCTGTGTAACTAACTATCCCTAAATTTTCGATGGGTTCCTAACTAACTTTTAATTATCTTTTAAACTAACTATCATTAGTCTCATCATTCATCAATTTTAATCATTCTCATGTTGTTAGTGGCTATATATTAGAAGCGAATCTTGACAGCTCATTGAACTTGTTTGTATATTGCATTATAGGCATATTACCTTGTCTCAAGTCTAAGAACTCTTTTGCCTTAATTTTAGTACATGGGCATAGTAGAATTTAGACCTTAAGTCGTCTAAAAATTGTTCCTTTGAAGCTTCTTGCTTGTAGTTTCTTTTAATGGTAACACACCACTTATCTGCTTCCCTTGTAAGCTTACTTCATTCAAGCAAGCGTATCGAACCAATGCTTGGCTAACTTAACAAGTTAGCTTTACATACCCATACACACATTAGACTTATAAAGCTTGATTGTTCATGAATTAGATATATTATATATATCACGTACATCACAAATAGCTTTAAACTTACAAATATTTAGTTCTCTTCTGTTGGGACCGTATTAGGGTCCTGTGTCTCCCTATTCGATCCTGACTTTTCTAAGTTACCATTATAATTGATGTGGGTATCACCCTCATATAAGAAACCATTGCCAGTAGCGTATGCTCCTCTATTGCTTATGCCACCACCACCATAGATTTTGTGGATTATAAGACCATGAAAGACCTCATGCCTATTGTAGAACTAAAATCCAAAGGGCCAGTAGGCAGGTTAGGGACGTATGAGGAGGACTATCAAGGGACTCCTAATATGATCCCTCTGAGCTAGTGAAATCACTAAACTCATTTAGACCTCCCAACCAAACCCAATCTAAGACTTCTATATAGATTGGAGCGTTAATAGGGCACAAGGGAAGTTTGTATGTGCCTGAGTTTGCAAACACATCAGGGAAATTTTTGATAGGTAAGTTCAATCCCATAACGAGTTCCCTAATTAGTAAGTCTTAGGTACTGCATTTCTAAGGCCTACCCCACCTGTTAAAATGACTTTTATGGTTTACTGGTTTTTGGTGACAAAGTTCATGGTACTCATGAAGAAAATCACCCTAAGGTGTCCATTTAGAAGTCCACATATATAGGTGATGGGTTAGCTTGAATTAGTAGTGGACCTCAAGAGTTTCATTGATCCACATGCAAGGATATGATGGCAGAGAGGTAGTGAAAGTAATCACTCAATCTTTCAGCGGGTTGCAATCATACTCGGTATGGATTTCTCGCTATGATTCATAAAACCTATGCACATAACATGTAAATGATGTCATATATGGCTCAAACCAATACACAATACACTAACTTACAATATTATGAATTATTAACCCTGTAACACATTATCATCTACATATGTGCCTAGTTGGCTCATTAGCTTCTCAAACCGAACTTTAGTACCAATTCTGTAACACGGACTAATTAATATTGCTTAACTACACTAATTAGGGAATTAAGCAGGGTTTAGCAGTGGAAGACTTCATGAAATTAAGGGACATTACTTCCACTTTCTCAAGTGAAAAAAATAAGGCTTAAAATTGTTTTTTTTTTGGGAGGGAACTATGGGCAAGACGTAAAGGCTGCAACAACTTTACTCACTAAAGTTAATTAACCAAAAGTTTGGTTACAACATCAAATTATGCATTATGCCATAAACTACAAATTGAAAAACTATAGTTACATCTCTATGACTAGCCCATTTCTATTATTGGCCTTTCTTTCCATTCCCCTATCCTTGATTTCTTATAAATAGTTAGGGAGACACCAAAGAAACAATAATTAAATTAGTATGAGCTTGTGAGTTACCCTAGTATATGTAAAAACTAAGTAATAAGCATGGTTTTTAGTCGACGTTATAAATACACTTAAGCAAATGAATATTCATACTATAAAATTGAAGTCACCACTTTAATTAGCCAATTTGAATATAATTGAGTCCAAAAATATAGCATACAGAATGCCTGGGAGCTGCAACCATTAATTAAAGATAGCATATTAAATCATGCCATGTTTAGCCAATAAATTACTTAAGTTAAATAGAATTTCAAACCATGTTCTTGTATCCATGGTCTGCATAGTAAATGGGTGTTTGGCAATGAAAACAATAGAAACGCACGTAAAACTCTTAGTTTTCTTCTACATGTGAAGGGTACTAGTAATAGCATACATTGATTGGTTTTCTTTAAACTAGGTAAAAGATCTATATACATATAAACATATTCTTAGGAATGACTCTTAGATGCTCATCTTTTTGAACCTTCTAATCTTTACTTCTTGAGTTATTATCAAGAATCCATCCCCCTTTTATGAGGATATTAATCAGGTAGAAACTTTTAATTTAAACTTAAGCTATAAAGAACTTAAATCAAGCGTAAGGGTAACTACTATAGCTCATATGTTCTTGTAACTTCCTATAATTTAGCCACAACCCCTTCCGCCTATCTAATTAATTCATGCATTCTACTAGCTTAAACCTTTGAAAAAGGAATAAGAGGTAATTTGTACGTTCTCAATGCTTGATAAACAAGGGGATGCGAAGACTTTTGAGAATCTTCCAATTTGCTTTATGCATGCATGCATTCTTGGCTTAGGGCTTATATTTTAGTTTAGATCATCTAGATACCAATGCCAATAATGCCCTAGCCTTGCCCTTTTCTCTTTGTTTGATCTTCTTTTACACTTCCCAACTGAGATACATTTTGGTTCTCTTTATCTAGTCGTGTGTTGTTTTGATTGTTAAAGAAGAAAGTTATGATGGGAAAGAGGGAGTCATATGTGAAGGTAAGGATGAAGACAAAGGAAAGATTTTCTTTTATAGACATCTTATCCACTTAATGCATTTTATGCATGCCTTTGCTCTTGCTTAGCCTTAGGGTGGAGCTAGGTGCTAAGACTAGTCATTGTCCTTACTTGAGGTGTCAATGAGATCCGCATGTCCATATGATGTGTCATCCTTTTTCTTGTATGAGCTATCTGCACCTGATCAATTCTTTACTTTGTCAAGCAACTCTCTTCTTTTACCTATGCATGACCTTAACAGTTTTAGTCCTCTTGAATCCCCAATGGTATTTGATTTAATTAATGTCAATTTTTATCCTGAACCTTAGGTGTGAATATTATACTTAATAAATGCCAACTTGTACCAAAATAACCACCAAAAATTTATTCATCAATGATTTAACCAGGTGCTTCAAATGGATGGCTTGTATTCATTTACCCAAATGGCTTGCTCAATAGACATATACCTAAGTTTTCTCGATTTTTATCATCTTGGCTTTATTAACCANNTTTTTCTTTGGAAAAAATTCCTGATTGCTCATCCAAAATGTCAAACCTTATAGGATAATGTAATCTTTTAAGAAAATATTTAGGCAATTCAGCCAATGACTAAGTATCTAAGCCATAATTTTTCGTGTGAACTTATAACTTAGTTTCTTACCCTCCCCTGCCGATGTCCAAAGTCATTTCTTAGGGTAATAGCTAATGTAGGTGGTGTAACATGGTAAGGTTGTGTGTCTTACTAAGACAATTGCATGCTTCACATTTATCATCTTAACTCAATGTTTAAGAAAACCCTTAAGGTCAATTCAGTTACTCATACGTTATAGGATGCCAAATAAGGGGACTTAGTAGCTACATGTGATCCATTGTGTAAGCCTCCATGTTTACTAAAACTTTAGGCATCTCAACGAATGTACTGCAAATGACATGAGCTTGCCTTTGTTTCATTTTAGGTTTTTAGATCAAAATTCTACATGTATAAATCCACATACAAGTGCATTCCTGTACAATTGATTATATTTTCTTTAAGGTCCACAATTTGCACGCATCTTATCAAATATTTTTGTACGTAGAATTTCATCATTTAAGATTGATAGCCAAGAGCATATTCCAATAAAAGAAATCAAATACGATTTTTCACCACAATACTCTGAATCCAATATCCAATAGACTATAGATGTTACTCAAACGGGGCTTGTCACATAACATCTCATTAGCTATTGTTGTTAGGAGATGGGATATTACAAAGAACTCACCTAAGGACTCCCCACCTATAGGAATAAAGTGCGATTGATGTTAAGGTGGAGAAATTTAAGGGTGGAAACCTACCTAATGACTCCCGACCCACAAGAAAAAGGTGCAATTGATGTAAGGTGGGTAAATTTAAGGCTATGAACCCATCTAAGGACTCCTGACCTACAGTAAAAGGCTATGATTAATGTAAGGTGGAGAAATTTAGCACTACGAACCCAATTAGGGACTCCCGATCCAGAGGGGAAAGGTGTGATTGACGTAAGGTTGAGAAACTGAAGGCTACGAACCCACTTTCGAACTCCTGACCACAGTGATGAGGTGCAATTGATATAAGGTGCAAAAATTTAAAGTTACAAACCTATCTAAGGATTCTCGACTCATAGGGAGAAGATGTGATTGAATGTACTTATCAGAAAGTGCACAGCTAAGGATGTAGGTAGGAAGAGGATTAGAATGTGCTATACCATTAATTATTGAATAGCTTAATGTATTGGCATATAAAGAAGCAAGTGCTAGCAACCACCCCCTTCTCCTAGTAAAATTATACCTAGTGGCAAGTATTTGTACTTTATTGATGCTCATGATAAGCTTATTAGATCATTTTACAGGGATCCCAAGCTTCTTTTGTAATGTGCACTACCTTTGGTCAAGTAGGCTATACAATGAGTCTAGTAGGGTTATCGAAGCTCCTACCTTGTCTTTCATTTTTAGCTAGATTTTATAAATGAAGTGCTTTATCCCTTTTGTAGGAAGTTTAGCTTATGTTGGGATTTCCACCTCGTGGCTTTTCTTTGCAGTGCTATTTTCCTCCCTCAATCTCTTGTTAAGATGGTGTACATGTAAACGAGAATGCAGGATTCCATTCTTTGTTACAAGTGTCCAGATTTTGGCCAATGTTTGGGCTAAGTATGTATGTGCATGATACATGCAGGCTAAGCTCAAACATGTATGCAGTGTTTATTATATGAACATGCACATATACAACTACAAGGATAAAGACGCACTAGTTGTGGTAAGGTGGGCGGTAAGGTGGGTAGGCTAGGTGAGCTCTCAGGAGCAAGGTTGAGGTGAGATTAGACCAGGATAGGCCGCTAAAAAGCAAAATAATTGGGACTAGTGAAGTAGATGTGAGCATTCGCAAGGTAAAGGTAGGATTGGGCTTGGTTAGCTGATGATCTACAACAAAACAATCATATAGCAATGCTCTATAAGTGCTGTATTAGTACTATAAATTGTTGCATTAATTCTAGCGCAACAGGATTTGAAATGCTACCTTAAGCCCCATTGCATTAGCCTAATACAAACTTTCTTAGAAATATGTAGCACTTATTTTATAAGTGTTGCATTAGTCTATCAAATGCTTTTGTAAAGGTGGATGCAATACTTTCATTATCTAAGTGTAACACACTTTGTCAATCAAATTGCAGTTATCTAAATGCAACACTTTTTTTTTCCCGTCCCACATCTAGGCAAATGAAAAATTTATTCTCAACAAAAATAATTGTAATTATGGGCGCTCTTGTAGTTGTACACCTCTCCTCTTTGAATTGCCAATGACGTTCACCTAAATTTCAACTCTTTATAGAAAACCTTAACTTCGAAGAGGTTACCCATCTTTGTGACTTCTCCAAACTTAGCATGATTGACCATGAATTTGTTAGGAATTGTCACCCATCTGACAAGTCATACTTTGTTGTTATATGTGTCATTATTAATCTATTTCATTGTTAGCTAGACATACTTTAGAATGTTATATTTTTTAATGATTATAATTATTATAAGAAATATATAATTATAAATATCAAGTCTAATTGTAGAAAAAGTTATTTTTTATGACAAAAATTAATATACTTTCTCATCTCTATTCCTCTATCTCTTCCTCCATTTTTCTTAGATACTTCAAAAGTCCATTTCCCTTAAACTCACCAATCTCTATTCCAATACGTATTTATCCAATCTTCATTTTCCTTTTTTCTCATCGTATCTATTTTATAAATGTATGTAAAACGACATGCTAGGTATTCTCTTTGTCCCATTTTTATCTTACTAATCAACACCTTTTGTATCACAAAAGTATTTTCCAAAATACTCATTAAATTCATTGTTAAACAATGAATTTGCAGCATTTCTACTAAATAATTATCTATTGGTCGATATATAACTCTTTTGAAATGTACATTTCCATTCATGAATTAAAACATGGAACGGACGAACCAAGTATTTTATGTTTTATTTAAGTCATATAGTGTGAATTATAGAATGTTTTAACAACAAAAAAAATGTTTAGTTGCTGGAGCGTGTGCTAATGGGCCAGATGTAGCTTACTTGAGTTTAGTAACGGATTTTCTCTTAGTAACAAGATATGACTTAATTTAAAGGCTACGCCACCAATCAAGATTAAGGATCCACCAAGAATTGCTTAAAGGCTATGCCACCCATAATTCTATAAAGGATTCCACTCAAGACTTACCACCTTAAAAAGGATAAAGAGAACTTAAGATTTTTAAGAGAGAGCTTTGAGCTATTTCATACATTTCAAGTGTGTGTTGATACAAACCTAAGGCTTCGCTTACATAATGAAGGGGGGCCTTCATCGAGCTGTAAAAGAAGAAAACAAGAAGAAAACAAGGAGCCTCACACGTCCTTAAAACAAGGGGAAAAGCAAAAAGCCAAAAAACAAGGGAAAAGATGCATTATGCTTGGTCTGCCATTTTCCAGGTTTTAAGGGTCAACTTTGAACAGCCATATCTCTTAGATTTCTCAGCCAAATTTGATGAAACAACCCTTGTTAGAAAGCTTAGGAAGTCAGATTTCATGTGGCGCAGGTTTGAGGCTATTTGGATCTACCATTAAGGAGATATGAGTCGAAAGGTGCAGTATATGCAGGCTGGGTCAGTTTCTATAGCATCTGGAAAATGGCTCCATTGGACTTATTACCTAATGACCTCATCTAGAACTCTTTATATTTCCTTAAAGCCGACATATTAAGGATTCCAAAAAGTAGGTTTGCAGCATTTTAAACCCATGCTAAGCTTGCATAATGAAGCCCACAAAGCCAGGTTAAAACCGGGTAAAATTGCAGCTTGCATATTCCTTGCTGTTTTATGACTTTCTTATTATCTCCATGGGTTTAACTCCATTTTGATGGGCAAAAGCCTTTAGAATGCCCCTTGACCTTCCCAAAATAGAAGAGTAACACATCCTAAAGGCTTAGGATGAGGTTGGAATTGGAGCTCAAAAACAGCACATGGGCTAAGTCCCCTTTGATGAAGCTTGTGAGCATTAAAGAGGATGTGGGAGCTCTCTTGGACTTGAGTGGGCATGAAATTTGCTTCGTCCTTAAGATAGGTTGTGACTGGGGTGGTTATGACATTCGCTTCATTCTCCCCTTCTTGATTATGATTTGCCCTCAAATCATCACCATGTTCTTCATCCTCAAGACAGGCTGGGAGGTCACCCACATTGATTGTAGAAGATACACCCATGTACCCAGGTACCTCTAACTTGTAAGCATTATCATTCACCTTTTTGAGGACGTTAAAAGGACCATCACTCCTTGAAATGAATTTGTTCTTTCTCCTAGAGGGAAACCTCTCCTTCCTCAAGTGTTTCCACACCAAGTCTCCTGGCTTGAAGGTAATAGCCTGCTTGCGGTGCTTGTTGGCCCTAGCTTCATGCATCTTGTTTGTCTTCTCATCCTTTGTCCAAATTTGTTGGTGAAACTTTTTCATCTCCCTTGCCTTTTTTTCAGTCTCATAACTCACTCTAGACTCAAGTGGAAGTGGTATGAGTTCTAGTGGAGTTAATGGGTTGATTCCATAGCATGACTTGAAGGGAGAATGGGCTGTAGCAAAGCTAGGAGTGCGGTTGTATGCAAATTCAGCATGGGGAAGCTTGAGATCCCACTCCTTAATGTTTTTGCTCACCAAACTTGTAAGCAAAGTGGCGAGAGTCTTGCTGATAACTTCAGTTTGCCCATCCATTTGAGGATTGTAGGAGGTACTATACAAGAGTTCAGTACCAATGAGCCTCCATAAACACTTCCAAAAGTGGCTAAGAAACTTTGTGTCCTGATCCGACACAATGTTCTTAGGAATGCCATGAAACTTCACAATTTTTTTTAAGTAGAGGTGAGCTATGTGAAATGCATCATCCGTCTTCTTACATGGAATGAAGTGAGCCATCTTTAAGAAACAGTCCACCACTACTATAATAGCGTCCCTGCCTCTTTGAGTCTTTGGAAGAGTAACCATGAAGTCCATGTTCACATCCTCCCATGGGCCATTAGGGATAGGCAAAGAAGTGTACAACCCTTGGTGGAATTGACTCTTGGCCCTTTGACAAATAAGACACTTGAAAATTACCTCATGAACATCACCACCCATTCTTGGCTAATAAAAATATTGTTTGAGCATATCGATAGTCTTATTGGTCCCAAATTGACCGGTTAGATTGGTTCCATGAACCTCCTTGACAACAAGCTTTCGGATTGGAGGGAGGCCAGGGGGTAAATCTTATGGAGAGACATCTCGATATTGGAAAATGAGGGGGCAGATCGTAGGGTGTAAGGGAGTCACTTCCTCACTTTTGTTGCTCTCAAGCATGAGTAAAGCTAGAACTTGCTTACTTTTGCTTAAAGCCCTCTCAATCCGTGTTTCACTCCATATGAGAAGGTCCCTCTTTTTCTCACTTCCCACCCTGGGCTTAATTTCATGGACTTGGTTAGGGGGTAATGGTTTTGGAACAATCTTTTCCTTATCAATCAGCAAAGAATATGTGTTCTTCAAACTATCGTGCATAACATACCTATCAAATTGCCAAGGTCGTCCCAAAAGAACATGACAAGTACTCATATGTACCACATCACCAAGGACATTATCCCTATACTTCTTCCCAATTGAAAAGGAGATAAGGGCGTGTTTGGTTATCTTAATGTCATTGCTATCATAGAGCCATTTCAACGAATAAGGCTTGGGATGAGGAATAGTAGGAATGCCAAGCTTCTCAATAAGAATAGTGGAGGCCATGTTGGTGCAACTCCCTCTATCAATGATCACATTGCACACCTTGTCTTCGTCGACAATAAGTGAAATCTCATCTTCTATGGGGTCCGAATATGCCCCATTAGCTTCATCTTGCACTTCCATCAATATGGCATCAACTTCTTCAACTTCTTGCATGGTCACAACCTTTTGATTTGGGCAATCGTATTGGGAATGACCATAACCTTGACATTTAAAGCAATTTTTTTCTTCACGCTCCTTAGGCAATTCCTTTGGAGAAGGAAGAGCCACAGACTTGCCCTTGTCATCCCATGAGGAGCTCTCGGGTATAGGTTGAGAGAAGGGTTTGAAAGGAGGTTTTGAAATTACTTGCTCTCTTGGAAATGGCTTGATGAAGACCTTCTTTTCCTTTTTTCTCTTTTCAACCTTGAGAGCTAACTTGAAGACATCATCCAAGGTGAAATAAGTTTGAAGTTCCACCTTTCTTGCAATAAGAGGGTTTAACCCATTGAGAAACCTAGCCACAGTTTGCTCTTGGGGTTCATGGATGCATCCCCTCAAAAGGAGTTGTTCAAACTCGCTCATGTATTCATCCACACTCATATTATTTTGCTTGAGTGAGAATAGTTGGTTGTAGATGTCTTGCCTATAACTCGCGGGAAGAAACCTCTTGTTCATAAGAGATTTAAGCTTCTCGCATGAGTTAATGTTCCTTTTTCCTTCTCTAGCCCTTTGCTTCTTGACATTTTTAAACCACAAGGAGGCATACCTTGTAAGTTTGAGGCTAGCAATCTTGAACCTCTTCTCATCATCATAGCCGTTGGCTTCAAAGATTCGATCCATAGATTGGATCCATTCAAGGTACTCGCCGGGATTTGAGTTGCCATTGAACTCCGGTGGTTTAACCTTGATATCCCCAAACTCATCCATAGAAGGTCTTCTTCCTCCCCTTCTTGGATTGCTTCCCATGCTTGAGTCACTAGAGAAGTCATGTTCACCATGATCACTAGGCTCGTGAACTCTTTTCCTTCCTTGGAACGCTGTAAATTGGTTGGTCATTTGCTCAAGTTGTCTACTAATTTATCTCACACTTTTTTGTATGCCTTGAATGGTATTCTCTCGTCTCATCATATGAGCTTGTTCGAAGCTCATCATTATCTTCTGGAGGAGGCACGGTCGTGCAAGGTAGGCATGGGCGTGCTTTGGGGCACGGGGGGACCGTGCGCAATTTC
>NCQT01063948.1:0-10874 GCA_002740465.1 Stenocereus thurberi
TGCATACAAATATGTACATATGTGTGTTAGGTTGATGTTAAGTTTGAACTAGGGATTTGCTAGGTTGATGTTAAGTTTGAACTAGGGATTTACTAGCCAAAACAATGATGTTTGATCCCCAACTCTTACAAACTTGTGCTTAATATATTTGGATTGATTCTACCTATCTTGTGCTTCAATGGATGTGAGTGACTTTGGCCAAATTTGCTTACATATGCATGGATACTTGAGTGAAACACTGAAAGAAGAAACCTACTATTAGAGTAACAAGACTAGACTTCGCTTAGTAGTTCTTGAAAGAGAACTGAATGTTGAGAGGAAGAGGAAAATTGACAATCAAGATCTTTAACTTAGAATAAAATAAGAACCATTAAAAGAATAGTGATTGGATTAATTTAAGTAATTCAGTTCATTTCCAGAGAGAAGATTGAATTTTGTTTGGTTGTCTTCCTTTGAATCCTCTATATTAGAAAAAAGCACATGCTTAATTGAAGGGTGTAATAATTGCTAGGCAAAACAAATCCCTAGATGCTTTTCCTTTATTGAATTTCCCAACTTTATTACAAAGCGGTAGTTCAATATAGTCAAAGCATCCAATTGCTTACTTATTTTTCTTAACATTCTAAAATAATAAAAACTTGATATATTGCATTATTCCCTATGGATGATATTTTAATCTAGACTACACCACCCGTGCACTTATGGGTCGTGTTAAGTTTTTTGCGCTGTTGCCGTGGGCTAATTTGTTAAATATTGAGTTAGTCCTTAAAAGATTGACTAAGCACTTTGCTTTTTGATTTGCTCTGATAGTGTTTGTGTTGGTGCCTGTAGGATCTTTCCATTTTTATGTAAAGTCTATTCCCATACGAACCCAATCCAATAAGAAACAAAAGTTGGAGAAGCAAAAGCGCAAAGGCTAGTGATACGTCACATAAAATGGCTGGTGGAGCGCAAGACTATGGAAGGACATTTCGGGATTTTATGACCTTGGGAGTTCGAGGAATCACATCAAGTATTGTCCATCCAAATGTGGAAGCTTATAACTTTGAGTTTAAGCCGACCCTCACTCCATGGTGCATTAACCATAATTCAGTGGTGCACTAATAGAGGATCCTAATCTACACCTCTTGGTTTTTTTAGATGTGTGTAATACTTTGAAGCTCAATTAAGTCTCTATCGAGGTGATATGCCTTTAATTACTTCCCTTTTTGGCAGAGGATAAGGCACAGACGTGGCTCCATTCATTGCCTTCGGAGTTAATCACAACCTGGGATGAGCTTACTAGGGCCTTTCTTACCGAATTCTTCCCACCTAGCAAGATGACAAGCTTAAGGAATCAAATTATAATAGTTGCTCAAAAAGAAGATGAGATGCTCTATAAGTCTTGGGAGCGATTTAAGGATTTCCTGTGGCTATCCCTCATCATGGACTCCAAAAGTGGACAATCCAGCAAACGTTCTACAATGGAGTCACTCAACCTGTGTTGTATACAACAGATGCTGCGGTAGGTGGAACCTCAATGAACAAGACGAAGGATGAGCCTATAACTTGATTGACGAGATGACACTCAACAACTAACAACGATCTAATAAAATAAGCCAACCGAAATGGGTTAGAGGTAAGATAGAAGTTGATGCTCTTACTTTACTTTCCGCTAAAGTAAATGCTATGATGCAAAGATTGATCTTTTGGACATAAATGCTGTGAACTCTAGTGTCCCTCCGCCCCATATGAAATTCGTGGTTCCATTGACTATTTGACTATAAATTGCCAAGTTCAGAGTCCTTTTGCCCAAGACACCAGTGACCAATTCAATTATTCAACAATTACATCATAAGACTGACCAATGGCCATTTTTTCAATACCTATAATTTGGGTTAGAGGAATCACCCAAATTTCTCACTTAGGTCTAACCCTCCCAATTAGTCCTAAATGAATGCTAAACCACCCCCAGGCTTCAAAGGCCTTCTTTTCCCCTATAAGCTCTCCAATAGTCTAACTTAGAGACCATGATGGATAGTATACTTATAGTGCAGCAAAAGCAAGATGAGTATATTAAGCAATTGGCCTCTAAGGTTGATGTGCTTAAGACTCACAATAAGCCATTGGAAGCTTAAATTGCCTAACAAGCTAACTTTTCATCTACACCATCTCGTAGACTTCCTAGTAAGCCCGAGCTTAATCCTAGAGAGCAATGTAATGCCATGATTTTAAGAGGAGATAAGCAACTTGAGGGACCAAAGTGGTTAGCAATGATGTGAACTTGAATGATGGCGTTATTGTTGAAAAAGAGGTGTCTAGTCCCTCTTCTGATGTGAATGATGATGTTATGAGAGACACAAATGAGGTTCATAAGGACCCTAAATAAACTTCCCTACAGCCGTATACTCCGCCTTTGCCTTTCCCTCAAAGAATGCCTAAAGCTATGCTTAATTTGTAATTTGGAAGGCTTTAAGAGGTCTTAAAGAACTCTACACTAATATTCCATTCACTGATGCCTTGTTTGAAATGCCTTCATATGCTAAGTTTTTGAAAGAGATTTTATCTAATAAAATAATGCTAGAAGAGCATGAGACCATGACCTTGACTGAAGAGTGTAGCGCTACGATCCAAAATAAGCTTTTGGCTAAGCTTAAGGATCCTAGTAGTTTTTCCAACCATTACTTGATAGGGGGGCTCTAGTGTAAGCTTTATGACACTTTCTATGTGTGAGAAGCTTGACTTAGGAGAAGTAAGACACATCACTATCTCTTTACAATTAGTGACCATTCCATGAAATACTCCATGGGTGTTTTAGAGGATGGCCCTATCAAGGTGGGAGATTTGTATGTGCCAGTTAACTTTGTGATCCTTGAGATTGTAGAGGATATGCACACCCCAGTTATTCTTGGGATACCTATCTTGGGCACCCTCAGGTGCCGTATTAATGTGAAAAATAGTAGGCTGTCTTTTGATATGGAGTTTGATCATGTGGAGTTTAATTTATTTAAGGCTTCTAAATTCCCTTATACTTCTGATGAGTGTCATAGAATTGTGATTGTTAACTTGGTAAGAGAAGAAGTCACTAACCATGTTTTAGTGGCCCACTTGAGCATTGTATGCTGAATGATGGTATTTCTAAGGATGAGAATCTTGACGTCGCAATGTGTGCTTAATTTTTGAAAGCCTCCCTATAAGTTCCACCTTCTACTGCTAAGGTGGAAGAACTAGTGAGTGAAGATAAGCATTCTTTTGATGAGAAACAAGCCCCTAAGGTAGAAGTGCAAGCTCTCTCTTCTTCTTTCAGGTATGAATTTCTTAGCCCCAAGTCTACATAGCCTATAATTTTTAATGCAAGTCTAAGTGCATCTCAAATTGACTCTTTACTTGGAGTGCTTAGATTGCATCGCAAGGACATGGGATATATTATTGATGATTTAAAAGAAATTCATCCTTTTGTGTGCATGCATTTCATTTTAATGAAGATGACCATAAGCGCTCAATTAATGTTGAATCCTAACATAAAAAAGGTGGTTAAAAAGGAAAGTCTGAAATTGCATAAGGTCGGCATTATCTACCCTATCTTTGATAGTTAGTGGGTAAGCCCAGATCACATTGTGCCTGAGAAAGGGGAGATGGTAGTGGTAAAGAATGAGAACATTGGGTTGATTCCTACTGGAGCAGTCATGGATTGGTGCATGTGCATTGGCGATAGGAAGTTGAGTAAGGCCAGCAATAAGGACCATTTTACCCATACCTTTATTGACAAAATGTATGAAGGTTGGTTAAGAACTTCTATTTTTGTTACCTAGTTAGGTATTCTAGATTTTTCCAAATCCATATGCATCATAGTGACCAAGAAAAAACTAGTTTCACTTGTCCATATTGGACATTTGTATATAGGTGAATGCCATTTAGGTTATGCATTGCCTCCCCATTAACGTTGCATGATGATCATTGTTTTTGATTTTATTGGGGACATTATGGAAGTGTTCATAGATGATTTTTCTATGCATGGTACATCTTTTGACCATTGCTTGAATAATTTATCTAAAGTTTTGCAAAGATGTGAAGACATGAATTTGGTCTTGAATTGGGAGAAGGACCATTTCATAGTACAATATTGGGTTGTCCTAGGGCACATCATTTCTAATAAAGGCATTGAAGTTTACAAAGCAAAGGTAGAGGTCATTGAGAAATTACCACCACCAAATTCTGTGAAGGGTGTAAGGAGTTTTCTTTAACATATCAGTTTTTATCGATGGTTCATAAAAGATTGTCAAAAATTACAAAACTCCTAGCCCAATTGCTTATTAAGGATGTACCTTTTGACTTTAATGAAGAATGTTTGAGTGCTTTTCTCAGTTTGAAAGAGGCCTTGATCTCGACTCCTATGGTGCAAGCCCTGGATTAGGAGCTTCCCTTTGAAGTGATGTATAAAGCAAGCGATTACGCATTGTGCGCCGTTTTAGGACAATGGAAGGAAAATAAGTGCTATGCCATCTATTATGCAAACTAGAATTTGGATGAGGCCCAAGTGAATGATGTCACGATGGAGAAAGAGTTTCTAGTAATTATAGTGTCCTTGGGAAAGTTTCATTTATACTTGATCAATTCTAAAGTGGTTGTTTTCAATGATCATGCCACACTAAAGCATCTTTTGAAGAAGCTCGACTCTAAGCCTCGAATCATCTTATGGGTCTTACTTTTCTAAGAGTTTAATTTTGAGTTTCGAGACAACGTCAGACTAGATCATTTGGTAGCAGATCATTTGTCTAGATAGGGCCCTGAGGCTAATCCTATTTAAAGATAGTTACTTTCTGTATTTCACCAAGCCATTCCATGGTATGCTGATCTAGTGAACTACAAGGTGTATGAAGTTTTACCTCTTGGGTTAACCTACCAATAAAGAAAGAAGTTCTTAGTCGATGCCAAGCATTATGTGTGGAGAGAGCCCCTTCTCTACAAGCTGTCTAAAGATGGTCTTTATAGGAGGTGTTCACTGAAAGATAAGGTCCAAAGTGTCCTTCACCATTGCCATGCTTCTACTTATGGTGGACACTTTAGCCCCAAGAAGACAATTGCTAAAGTTCTTCAAGCAAGCTTATATTAGCCCACTCTTTTCAAGGATGCTAGGAAGTTTATCATCATTGGCGATAGATGTCAAAGAGTGAGGAATATTTCTAAGTTCTATACGATGCCTAAAAGTGGAATTATTGTGGTGGAACTATATGATGTGTAGGGATTAACTTCCTGGGTTTGTTCCTACCTTGATACAACAATTTGTACATACTTATACCCGTAGACTATGCCTCCAAATAGGTGGAAGCCATTGCCAGCCCTATCAATGATTCTAAAGTCGTCATCAAGTTTCTCAAGAAGAATATTTTCACAAAATTTGGTAGTCCAAGGGCTCTTTTGAGTGATAATGGGACTCACTTTTGCAACAAGCGACTAGAGTCTCTCTTGAAGAAATATAGGGTTTTTCACAAGGTTGTGACACCTTACCATTCCTAAACAAGTCACCAACTTGAGTTATCCAACTGAGAATTGAAGAGCATATTATGGAAGACGGTTGATAGGTCTCGAAAAGATTAGTCCTTGAAAGTAGTTGATGCTCTATGGGCATCCCAGATCACTTATAAGACTCCCCTAGGCACCACTCCATATTAGCTAGTGTCTGGGAAGTCTTGGCATTTACTAGTTGAACTTGAGCACAATGGAGTCCATTCAAACACTCAACTTTGATCTTAAGGCTAGAGCGGAGAATTTTATAACTCAATAAGCTTAATGAGTTGAGGTTGCAGGCCTATGAGAATTCTCATGTTTACACGGAAAGAACCAAGCATTGGCATGACATGCATATTATGAAGAAGAGGTTTGAAGAAGGTGACATGGTCCTTTTATTCAATTCAAAGTCGAGGTTATTTCTAGGCAAGTTGTGATCCTAGTGGTCAGGACCATTTCAAGTCACTAAGATTTTCCCTAACGGGTTGGTGGAGGTGTGGAGTTAGCTTACCGGTTCATTCAAAGTCAATGGACATCAGCTTAAGCATATTTTGTGGGAGAGCTAATTGCAAAAGCTGCTATTCATACTCTAACCGACCATATTCAAGCTTGAAGAAGGAAGGTCCAGCTGCCGATCCTAAAAGAACGCTTCTTGGGAGGTAACCCAAGTCATTTTATTGCTTTCTTTTTCTTTTTGATGTATAGAAATTATAGGTTGTAAAAAAGATTAAAAAAAGGACAAGAGAAAAAAAGGAGAGAAAAAACACAAGGATAAAAGTGAGTGAGCCAGTTATTACCACAGTCTACAAGTGGTTAACACACAGACCATGGCTCTTTTCTATACTCGAAAAAAAGAAAAAAAGGGCTAAAAAAAAGTCTTTCTTGGCAGCGTGCACCATGGTCTGACCATGGTGGCCTGCTGCACACGCAGTCAAGGGTTTTTCAGCCGACACCTCTTCTGCCCAACCCTAATTCATCTTCCTCATTTGAGTCTTTCTCTCTATAGCCCTCTGATTCTCTCTCTAAAGATTCCATAATCCAACCTCCTATCCTTTCCACATTTCACTCCAAATTCCTCCAAATCTCTCAATTTTCTCCCTATTATTCTTCATTCTTCCAAATTCCCCACTTCTCCACACTAATTTCACAATTTTCTTCTCTTTCTACCGACACTTTGAACTCCTTCGAACCTACATCGAGGGGTAAGTGGCTCCGAGTACCACCCCCAAAATTAGGAACCAGACCCAGAATCACTCAAACAAGTTCCTCACGTTTTGGAACTGGAACTAGAACCACATGTTCCATTTCCACAATTTTGGCAACCGGAACCATAAGTACCAGTTTCGGTTTCGATTCTTGGTACCTACACCAACCATACTGTAACACCCCAGATTTCTAATTCCTTTCCTTGTTACTAATTTTTAACCTATATGGCAACAGAACCTAATTTGGGGTGTTACCACTTCATTTCCTTCGTGGAAATGCCAGGGTGTGTATCAAATAATAATTAATGCAAAAGTTTTTCAATAATACTTCAACTTAAAAGAATTCAGTTACTAACTACTAAACTAAAACAATTGTTCATTAGAAATCTCTTCTTTAAACAACTAAAGGTTGTACCCTTCGGCTTAAGCATCGAGGCCTCACTCTACCTTTGGTCCCCCAATTCCATGCATAACTGGTTCATCTAAAAATAAACATTTTACAAAAGTGAGATAAACTCAATGATAATCACCCCTAACAGTTAAACTACGCACACAAATTCATTTTAAAATATTTTAAGGGTAGGGGAAACAACAAGACGACACTCATTCGTTTCCACTAGAGTAACCGTCCATACTTACACGTTCTTAGTGATGCACGCATACAATTCTAAGTTCCAAGAATAGTCATCAAGTTTTAAGGGTGAGCGACCCCACTGGGTGTCATGGCATGCACTTGGGCTTAATGCAGCCGCTTAACTTAATCATGGCCTACTGTCGACTAGGATAGTTACTGCTCAACCATTTCATGGCCTACCATCATGATGGATGGTTACCGTTAGCCCAGCCCACATCCATATAGGACACGTGGCCGCTCACATGCATGCACTATTTTTAGGGGAAGGCTATTGGCCTTCCGTCAACACAACAAGCTCACAGTCTCATCCATAATCAGCCTTTACTTTCACTATCATGCTTATCCAATTTAAAGGTCAAATTAACATGCATAGTTCATTCAGATTCAACCCGATCCCCAAGGCATTACCACAATACACAAACTTCCATTTCTAGCAAAAACAATCCAACACCCAACTCTATAGACATATCAAACCATTCCATTCGATCATGCAGTCATGTTCGATCAAACCATGCCATAATTTGATAAAAACCAGCATATAGGACAGCTCTTACCATATTCGACACACATCTATTTCTGAAGTAACTCGGGGAAGGGTTAGGGCATGATTGTTACCCGGAATCTGTACAATTTACGGGCTCGATTACTAGTTGGGGTCCACTGCTCAACACCTGGGCCAAACATAGCTCACATTCAGTCCAAAACCTTATGAACCATAACTCTGGCCCCTAGCCTAATTATAAGAATTTTTCTGAGATTTTTAGCCATGCCTAAGGCTCCCAACCGTAGCCTAACTCTGGGTCCAGATTCAACCAGAATCTAGGCCCAACTTCCAGAGCCAATAACTTTTGTTCTTGACATTGGACTTTTGATTTCTTACCCATTATGGAAAAATAGGTCCATCGTCTATACTTCTTATGTGTACTGTTTTATGAAAATCTAACCTGAACTGGGTCGTTTTCCTAAATCTTTCCACGATGTGACTGGCTGTCCTAATCTAGACAGCCCTAGGTAATTCGGTAATAACTCGGGCTATACTGCTTTGATCTGCTCGAGTCAAAAACTGAATTACTCAACACATATGGACCCATCTACCCTAAAAATTTCACAATTTATGGACTACCTCCCTGTCCTGACTGAATTTTCAAATACAGGGTATGTAGAGCCTTTAAATCCAGAATGTCTGTCCATATTTCGTTCCAACGAATACCCTTGGCTCGATTTTTTTTTGTTTCCACCATGACGAGTCACCCACCATTTTACACACGTTCTACAGATTCTAATACCCCTAACTTCCTAAATCAAGCCAAAGTTAAGGACTTTAATTAATGAAATCAAGGAAAGACGTCATTAAAATTTACCTTGGGTCGGTTTTCGAATAAGGGATGTTCTCCTCTTACTCCCTGTTCCAAAGCTGAAATTTTAAAACCTTACGTTAGAAATTATACAGATTTGCAAGATTAAAATCACACAAAACACTTGAAAAATTTAAAGAAGAATTTTCAAGCCCTTGAACATGGGATGTATAGCTGCATCACCCATGCACCCTCACGCACAACCGAGGGCTGTGTGCTTTACCAGTGGTTGTACGGTTAGGCGGCGGTGGCGTCGGGGGAACCAGGGCAGTGCAGCGGTGGGTCAGTGAGAGAGGAAGAGAGAAAGAGTGCGAGAGAGACAGCGTGTGTGTAAGAGAGAGCGCGAATGAAACAGAGAGCTGTAGAGAGAGAGAGAGGGCGCCGGGAGGAAGAGAGAGAGTAGGGGTTATGGTGGCTGCCAATAGGTCTAGGGGGAGGGGAGGTGTTGCCACTAGGATTTAGGGGGAAGGAGAGTGGCTGGCCAAGTGGGGGGAGCTACGGTTTTGGGCTCTTTTTGGGGGAAAAAATATTTGGGGTTTCCAAATTCAAAAATTTCTTTTTTTTTAATAAAAAGGATTTAAACACCCAATTAAAATTTAAATGATATATGAGGTGGAAATCACAAACAAATTTCATTAAAACAAAAGTAAAAGTATAGATCGTAAATGAATTTCATTTCTTTTTTACCTTGGCTTGATTGGGGTCATAATTTTAAATCAACCCATGTCATCAATAATCCCAAAGTGGAGCTTAAATTTTCGGAGTTTAACATACTACCCCTCTTAAGAAAGTTTCATCCTTGAAACTTCAAAATTCGCCCAGGTGCCCTAGCTTACAAGAATAAGGTTTTTCTGGGGTTTTACATACTACCTCTCTTAAAGAAGTTTTGTCTATGAAACTTAATACGTGCCTGCTTATAGAAACAAGTGGGGATATTTGTCTCGCATCTCCTGCACTAGTTCCCAAGTTGCTTTTGACATTTCGTGATTGGCACAGAGGACCTTAACCAAGGGCACCGTCTTCCTGTAAAGGTGTTTTCTCACCGATCAAGGATCTGCACAGGCTGCTCCTTGTACAAAAGGTCTTCCTGGAGTTGTATGAGATCAGGCTCCATTACGTGTGAGGGATCTGGAATGTACTTCCATAGCTGTGACACATGGAACACATTGTGTACCCTTAGAAGTTCAAGCGGTAACTCCAACGAATATGCCACCTCCTTAACTCTCTGTATGATTGGGTATGGCCCGATGTACCTTGCACTGAGTTTCCCTGCCATACCAAATCTCGTGACTCCCTTGATTGGGGAAACTCGAAGAAACACCTGATCCCCAGCTTGGAATTCAAGGGGCATACGCCTTTGACCGGCGTAACTTTTGTAGTGGCTCTGGGCTGCTCTCATTCATTGTTGAATCACCCTTATCTTATCAGTGGTGTCTTCGATCATTTTCAGCCCAATAGTCAGAGCTTCGTTGATCTCCTGCCAATAGAGTGGAGTTATGCACTTCCTCCCATACAATGCCTCATGCGGGGTCATTCCAATACTTATGTGATAACTGTTGTTGTAGGAGAACTTGATCAGTGCCATCTATTCGTCCCATGCTTTCTTGAGGTCTAAGGCGCAAGCCATCAGTATATCTTCTTGTGTCTGAATAGTGCGTTCAGTTTGCCCATCCATAGATGGATGAAAGGCAGTAATAAAGCGTAATAACATCCCAAATACTTCCTGTAGCTTCTGCTAGAAATCCGACTGGAATCTGGCATCTCAATCCAATACTATGGAGTTGAGCACTCCATATAGTCACTAGCTCCTTGAGGTATGCTCGAGCTAACTGGTCCAGTGTCCAGGTATTCCTTATGGCTATAAATGCACCATTTGTGAGCCAATCCACTATTATCCAAATGGCATTATTCTTTCTTTGAGTCAATAGTAAGCCTACCATAAAATCCATAGATATGGAATCCCACTTCCACTTAGGGACGTCTAGGGGTTACAGGAGCCTCACTGGTTGTTGATGTTCGATCTTCACCCTCTGACAGGTTAGGCACTTTGCCACATAGTCAGCTACTTCTTGCTTCATATTACTCCACCAGAATGTCAGTTTCAAGTCCTGGTACAGTTTATTTCCTCCAGGGTGCACAGAGTGTGGAGTATTATGACTTTCATCTAGAATTTTCCTCTTAAGTGCCTTTACT
>NCQT01064018.1:23589-35053 GCA_002740465.1 Stenocereus thurberi
GAACTGACCTTATTCTGAACTTATTTGCTGAGCTTATTTTGAATTGACCTTATACTGAACTTATTAAGAACAAATTTTTGAACTTATTTGTTGAACTTGTTTTGAACTAAACTTATTTTATAAAAGTTATTATAAACTTATCTAAACTTATTCTTCAAAAAAAAAAAGTTAAAGAAAGAAACGTCGTATTCTGAAATGAACTTATTCTGGACTTATTTGCTAAACTTAGGTCATATTCTATTCAACTTATTTTTTGAAAAATAAGTTCAGATAAGTTCATTTCAGAGTAAGTTCATAATGAGTTCAACAAATAAGTTCAGAATAAGTTCAGCAAATAAGTTCAGAATAAAAGTTCAGCAAATAAGTTCATAAATTTGTTCTTAATAAGTTGAGAATAAGCTCAAAATAAGTTCGCTAAATAAGTTTACAGTAAGTTCAAAATAAATTCAGCAAATAAGTTTAGAATAAGTTCAGATAAGTTTAGTTCAGAATAAATTCAGACAAATAAGTCGAAGAGAGCAAACCCTTGTTCTGAACTTATTTGTTGAGCTTATTATGAACTTATCTAGTAATTTATTCCAAAATGAACTTATTAAAACTTAGGCGTCGTTCTTTTCGATTTATTTTTTGAAGAATAATTTAGATAAGTTTAATTCAGAATAATTTCAGAATAAATTTGGTAAATAAGTTCATAAAATAAGCTTAGAATAAGTTCAACAAATAAGTTCAAAATAAATTTAGTTCAGAATAAGTTCAGCAAATAAGTTTAGAAGTTTTTTCTTATAAGGTCGTTATAAGTTCAGTTTAGAGTAAGGCATTGTTCTTGTAACGCCCCAAATTGTGGATGTCATATTACTGTAGCTTAATCGCCTAATTACTATTGAATTGTAGCGGAAGCCTTTGATTGGAGGTGTTACCGCCGTTCCATAGTGGAACAAGGCTACCTGATCTACTAACTTTAGAATAAACAAACATTTGTTCCCCTATGTAGTTTGTAATATATGTGATAACTTAGCGTAGCAATACTAAACATTAACAATCCCAAAATTTTCACAAGAATAACAATAAAGTGCTAACCTACCATCACTGTGAACGTTGACTAGCTACTGCTCAGTAAACGTTTATTGTTTGCTACTTTCCGGCTTATCAAGAGGACGGATCTTCACCGCTTCCCATACCTAAAACAGAAAATATAAAAACATACAAATAATGAGTCGAAGCTCAGCACGTACATCCCCATGCAGTCAAATGGGCTTTATGTTTAATGAGTTGGGTCGGCCGCATTTCAAAACACTTTAGTTTGCAAATAGGAGAGAGAGAATATACATGTAAAATTGCTTTGTTGATTATAATATGGAAGTGAACCTCTTGGTCGATGTACATCTTAAAACGATCATACTTTAGGTGCTCGCCCCTCAGGCCGATCGAGAAGCCTGAGTTGACACTGCGCGCGGGTATATTGATGGGCATAAACCCTAATGCTTGGTCATTGGGCGGGATCACTTGTTTATATCACAAAACACTGTGAAACTTGGTTCATTGAATGAATCTTGTATTAATTTTCATTGTGGAGAAATATGCGAGTTTTCGAAGAGCACAGGCAATATACATACCTGGGCTTTGAGATTCTCTCTCCTTTGCGACCTTGCATTGGCAGTTTGAAGCGACAGAAGTGGCCTCACCCCTGTTTATCATATGTAATTATTTTTCGATTAGTGCAAGGTTAAGAAATTTGATTGAGTTTCTTGGTTTAATACTTTAAATCCCTTGAGCTTTTTGTTAATCATTAGTATGAGAAAAATTATTAATTTTGTTTTATTTTATTTTAGTTTCCATTCCTCTCTTCACACTGCTAACATTCGCTTTCTATAAATAAATTAAGCTTAAGCTTCTTTCCAACAACTCATGACAAGAAAACACTCAATACTCATAATTTCATTCTCTTATTCATTATAAGGCACTTAAAATCACCCAATCAATTCCAATTATAACCCTTAAACTTCCACATTAACACCAAATTAGCGGCCATTTAATCGTCTTCATTTAGTACCATAAACTCGTAGAATGCCTTCTATGTATATATATCTCTCTTTAATTAACACAATAACTCATTTAAGCACTAATAAGGTGACATAATTGAAATAAACACAATCAACAGCATCCGAAAACTCTTAATCACCCAATTCATGATTACAGTATCTCTAACACATGGATAGTCCATTAATTTCAATCAAATTTTTATTAAGATTACTCTAAGCGTCCTTAACTCAACATTATCACATCTTAAGTTTCATCCAACTTACAATCCTAATTACCAAGCCGTGATCATGACATAACCAACACATTCAATACACATAAACTCACTCATCTCCTTTGATTTTTCTCATTTGGTCACTATGTTCATGGTATGCTTAAACTCATTAACCTTGTACATATATATACTCACACATGTTTTATTTAATCATCACTTACTTATTTACACCCAAATAACCCAACATAACTAACTTGAGCATCATTCAAGCCATCAAGCCCAATCCATCAAGTTCATGGTATAGCACACTCAATCAACCCACATCACCCAGTAATCTCATTCAACAATTAATTAAAAGCAATCCACTTGCACACCATTAAATCAATACAACAAGTTTAATTCGCATCCAAGCCTAAACTCTCACCCACCATATACACTCTACTGCCAAGCATTCCAAATCCAATTCCAACGTCCACAACCATGTCGAAAATTCATAAATAAGCAAGTATCAATATTAATTATATCACTAAT
Source organism: Stenocereus thurberi (assembly GCA_002740465.1). Taxonomy (NCBI): domain Eukaryota; kingdom Viridiplantae; phylum Streptophyta; class Magnoliopsida; order Caryophyllales; family Cactaceae; genus Stenocereus; species Stenocereus thurberi. The sequence goes on from NCQT01064018.1 coordinate 26,372, forward strand.
TCAATAATCGTAAACACCCTAAGAATTCAACTAAATTAAGTTTAGGGTTTCACCTACCAACTTGGCATTGGAGCTCAAACAAGGAGGAGTGGAGGGCGGTGGTGGTGACTGGCGGTGACGGGCGGCGACCGGCAACTGGCCGAGCCCAATTCCGGCGGCGGTGGGCGGCAGAACAGGGGCGCCGCGATGGGGGGTCGTGGGCAGGGGATGGCGAGCAAGAGAAAGGGAGGTTCAGGCGGTGGCATACGAGGGTGGTCGACGACTGACCACCATGGCCGGCGTTCATTGGCGGCGACCGACGGTAGGATGGGCGCCGGTTTCCGGTGAGGCGAGCGCAGAAGAGGCGTGGGGAGGGGGGGAGTGTCGGGCAAGGCAGAGGGGTTTAGGGGGTTTGGTTTTGATTTCTTCTTTTTTTTGTTCTGTTTTGTTTTCCATCCGACTTATGTCGGTTCTTTTCTTTTCTTTCTTCTTCTTTTTTTTTTCCAGCAATACTAATTATTATTATTTTAACTTGGTTTATTTTATTCTGCTCTTTCCCCACTCTTTGCATGTACATTGGTATATATTTTCTACTAAAGTTATTGAATTAAAAGTTTTAATTCGTTGAAGGTAAAATTTGAGAGAACATTTACATATTGACAAACGCTCAATTATGCACTAGAATTTTAATGATTTATTTAGGAGTAACCAAAATCCCTTTCGAGGCCACTCTGCCGATTCAACCTGCAATCGTACAAATAAGTATGCATATATAGAAAATGCCGAATTGAAATGCGGGGCCCAACTTAATTAGTTTGTAATTAAAATGATTCAAGGTAATTAAGATGAACTTTTATGTTCGGGTCGTTACAGTTCTCTTCGACATATTTTGTTTCAACTGATTCTAAACTGAATTTGCCTATATTTAGTCTGAATTTATTCGTTGAACTTATTTTGAACTTGTTTACTGAAATTATTCTGAACTTAGGACCTGTTTTCTTTGACTTATTTTTAGAAGAACATAGTTAGATAAGTTCAGTTCAGAATCAGTTCAGAATCAATTTCACTAATAAGTTCTGAATAAGTTGATAATAAGTTCAGCAAATAAGTTCAGAATTCATCAAAAGTATAGAAAATAATTAAACAATTAATCATACATTACAACATTAATCATTTACATTTCGAATTGAAATTTTATGTTGTTTATATCAATAAAACTTTGAAGTGGGACTATGGGCTTGCACAAAATGTTTAATTTTAAAATGTATAGTTTCTTGTAAGATGTATTATTTTGTGAACAATTATTCTAAAATGTACATTTGTATATGTAGTAAAAATAATTTACAAATTAATGTTTAGAACTATTAGAAATTGTCTAAAGCTTGGATGCTAATTCTCTATGCACATGGATGCTAACTGTTGGCGCTTTTATTTTTATTTTAGCTTGTACTTTATGTTATGTTATTAACTTCTTTGGATGGACAATCCAATATGATAGTTATTGGACTTTTTAAATTTCTACCTACCTTACAATGCAACAGCAACCACACAACAAAATAATAACCTTCCAAAAAAAAAGAACATTCACTAATAATGATGATGATGATGATGATAATACTAATAATAATAACAACAACGACGGCGACGACGACGACAACAACGACGACGACAACAATAACAATGATGATGATGATGACGACAATAATAATAATAACAATAATGATGATGATGATGATGATGATGATGATGATGATGATAGCAATAATACTTAACAACAACAACAATAACAATTAATAACAATTAAATAAATTATAATTATTCACCAAATAAAAATTCAGAATAAAAGTTAAGTTGACAATAAGTTCAGCACATAAGTTCAGATAAGTTCAGTTCAAAATAAGTTCAGTCAAAATAAGGCGAAGAGAACAGGCCTTACTAAGAACAATTTTATAAACTTATTTGCTGAAATTATTCTAAACTTATTTGCTGAATTTATTCTAAATTTATTTACTGAATTTATTCTGAATTGAACTTATCTAAGGTTATTCTTCATAAAATAAGTTGAAGAGAACATGGCATAATTTCAAAACAAGTTTAGTAAATAAATTCAGAATAAGGCCATGTTTTCTTCAACTTAGTTTTTGAAGAACAATGCCCTATTCTCTTCGCTTTATTTTGTCTAAACTTATTATGAACTGAACTTATCTGAACTTGTTATGAAGTTATTTGTTGAATTTATTCTGAACTTATTGTGAACATAGGGCCTGTTTTTTTCGACATATTTTCAGACAGAATAAGTTTAGATAAGTTTCGTTCAGATTAAGTTCAGAATAAGTTTAGTTCAGAAAGTTCAAAATAAGTTCAGATAAGTTCAGCTCATAAAGTTAAGAATAATAATTTTAGTAACTAATTTCAGAATAAGTTCAGAATAAGTTCAGATAAGTTCACTTCAGAATAAGTTCAGTCAAAATATGGCGAAGAGAACCAACCCTCATTTACTGAACTTATTCTGAACCTATTGGCACAAATTTATGAGCTTATTTGTAGAACTTTTTCTGAACTTATTTGCTGAACTTATTATGAACTTATTCTGAAGTTATTTACTAGACTTATTCTGAACTAAACTTATTCTTCAAAAAATAAGGCGAAGGGAACAGAGCCTAAGTTTAGATAAGTTCAATTTAGTAAATAAGTTCAGTAAATAAGTTCAAAATAAGTTCAGCAAATAATTTCATAAATTTGTTCTTAATAAGTTCCAAATAAGTTCAGTAAATAAGTTCAGAATAAGTACAACAAATAAGTTTAGAATAAGTTCAGATAAGTTCAGTTCAGAATAAGTTCAAAAAATAAGGCGAAGAGAACAGGGTCTAACTTAAGCAAATAAGTTTATAATAAATTTAGACAAATTTTGTTCAGAATAACGACTTGTTCTCTTCTACTTATTTTTTGAAAAATAAGTTCGGATAACTTCGGTTTAAAATAAGTTCAGTAAATAAGTTCAGAAGAAGTCTAAAATATGTTCAGCAAATAAGTTCGGAATAAGTTTAGCAAATCTGTTCAAAAATTTGTTTTTAATAAGTTTTGAATAAATTAAGAATAAGTTCAATAAATAAGTTCAAAATAAGTTCAACAAATAAGTTTAGAAGAAGTTAAGATAACTTTAGTTTAGAGTAAGTTCAGACAAAATAAGTCGAAGACAACAAGACCTAAGTTCAAGTAAAATAAGTTGAAGAGAACAGGGCAATATTCTTAGAAAAATAAGTCGAAGAGAACAGGGGACCTTGTTCAGAATAAGTTCATAACGAGTTTAGTAAATAAGTTCATAATAAATTCAGAATAATTTTAGATAAGTTCAGTTTAGAGTAAGTACGGATAAAATAAATGAAAGAAGAACATGACCTTACTCTAAACTGAACTTATTCTGAACTTGTTAAGAACAAACTTTCGAACTTATCTCCTGTACCTATTATGAACTTATTTGCTAAAGTTATGCGTTGTTTTCTTTGACTTATTTTTAGAAGAATAAGTTTAGATAAATACTGTTCATAATAACTTTAGAATAAGTTTAGGATTTAAGTTCACAATGTTCGGCAAATAGATTCACAATAAGTTCAAAAAATAAGTTTAGAATAAGATCAATTCAGAATAAATTCAACAAATAAGTTTATAAATTTGTTTTTAGATCCTGTTCTCTTCTCGTTATTTTGACTAAACTTATTTTGAACTGAACTTATCTAAACTTATTTTGAATTTATTTGTGGAAATTATTTTGAACTTATTCTAAAACTTATTTACTAAACTTATTCTAAACTTATTATGAACTTATTATAGAACAAATTTATGAATCAATTTGATGAACTTATTCTAAACTTATTTGCTAAATTTTATTCTGAACATATTCTGAACTTATTAGTAAAACTGATTCTGAATTGATTCTGAACTGAACTTATCTGAACTTATTCGTCAAAAAATTAATTGAAGAGAACATGCCCTTAATAAGCTTAGAATAGGCTCAGTTCAGAATAAGTTTAGCAAATAAGCTCAGAATAAATTCAGAATAAGTTTAGCAAATAACTTCAAAGTAAATTCAGCAAATAAGTTCAGATAAGGCTCTGCTCTCCTCGACTTATTTTTTGAAGAATAAATTGAGATAAGTTTAGCTCAGAATAAGTTCAATAAATAAGTGAAGAGTAAGTTCAGTAAATAAGTCCAAAATAAGTTTAGAGTAACTTCAGCAAATAAGTTAAAAAACAAGTTCAGCAAATAAGTTCATAAATTTTTGTTCTTGAGAAGTTTAGAATAATTTCAAAATAACTTTAGTAAATAACTTCATAATAAGTTAACCAAATAGGTTCAAAATAAGTTCAGATAAGTACAATTCTGAATAAGTTCAGACAAAATAAGTCAAAGAGAATAGGGTCTTATTCAGAACTTATTTGCTAAACTTACTCTGAGCTTATTTTCAACTAAACATTCTGAACTTATTCTTTAAATAATAAGTCGAAGAGAGGGTAATTAGCTATTTAGTACCCTGATCTATGTGTCATTGATCTTTTTTCGAGCCTCACTTTTTTTACTTAATTTTTTAGTACCTTGAGGTCTTATGTCCTAATTTTTACTACCTTCTAAATTGCTATATTTTTTTTAATGACTCATGCAATGTTGGCGTTTGCACATTTGACCCAAAACTTTTTGAAATTATGAAAAGACCCCGAAATTGGGTAACATATGCAAGTAGGCTATTTTAAAGTTTTTTTCAGAAAACATACTTGTTTTAAATGATCAAACTTCTTATAATGACTTTACTGGTATTAGTTATCATAATATACTACTGATATCATAAATATTATTTTTTCTATGATTATAGGCCCACCACACTTAGCAACATAATAAAGCTTAAATCGAGAGTTTTGATTGTTACCTAAACTTAGTAGGCGTTGGGCCTTGGCATTTCTTTAGCTTCCAATTTGCAAAGATTATTAATATTAACCACATATTCCTTAGACTAGAACTGTATAAATTCATTTCGTTTTCTACCTCGGATCGTAGTCACTAATCAAGTTTTTTTAAAATATTTTTAAGGATATTGACACTTTAATAAAGAAATTATAGTATTTAAGACATAAGGTTTAATTTAATAAAGTTTCTTACTGTGGAACTTCTTTTGTTGAAATCCTGTAAGTGGAAATACTACAATGGAAAGATTGAAGATGGAGTTAAGCTACTAAGATCATGATAGATGCTTGCTCATTGAGAAATGGAATGCCCTGACTACTCTTTTGCTCAATTATGCTCAAGTGACTGCATCTTTTCTCAACACTCGACCTCTTTTGTTGTATAGGAGATAGACTACATAGGATGCCATTATGTCTATAGTACATATAATAACATTTTTAAATGATGCAGCTGTTCTCACATGGCTACAGTAGAGTGCATTATTTTACTAACTTGACACGTGACAAAATCACACAATAATGGTGTAACAACTTTTCAGAACCCTTAATGCCGACAAGGCTAGTCATGCATGTTGAGATTTTGCATGTCTTCATCTCTAATAATGTCTTCCAGATAATCCTCAAAATCCTTACCAAGTTAAAAATGCTCTAGATCCCATTTTTCACATAATTCATAAAAATATTTATTTTCTTTTTCTAATAGGAATTTTCCAACTTTAACATCAAAGTAATAATCAAAGACATCTTCTGAAGCAGCTCGTTCTACCTTTATACATTGTTGAAATCATTATGATAAATGAAAGTAGTGTTCCCGCAATACATTAGTGTTTTTTTCCTTTTTCAATTAATGCCCACATTTGATCATAAATGTTGTAAAACTCAATGACTCTTACTAAAGCAAGATCATTAACTATTTCTTGTTGTTCTGGACACCATTCTTATCATTGATCATTGGAATCATTTAAATCAACTAATTGAATAAGATAATGGGTTGGTTTGGCCTTTCCATTTTCATATTCAATTACTGTGTAATGTACCTCGACTATAGCAAATTTTTGTTGGATCATTAAGAGATATGAGAATATAATGGATCATTTTAAACATACACTGTTAAAACTTAGTTAATTTTAAGAAGAATGGGTACTCTGGATCTAGAATTTCCATGAGGTAAGCTTACATTCCATGTTCCCATACTTTCATGATGGTGGTGTCTACAGGGATTGAATTTACTGGGAATCTTACACCACCCACTCTAGATCTATCAAGAAAAAAGATAGTAGTAATCCATGACTCCTAAATATCATAAGAATAATTATAATAGTAGTCGATGTAGGCTACGTACCAGCCATTAAATCATTTTTTCTTGCACATGAGAGCTTATTTTTTCTTGAATATGATAAGGACACCTTAGATAATTTATTTTTAACTCCAAAAAAGTTGAACCTTTATATTATTAGATAGACAGAAGATAGTAGACCAAAGTCTGATCTAATTTTTGTATGAAATTATAAAATATCCATAAGAACTTTACTAGAAGTAGAAACCCGTTCTAGCTATAATGATATTTAATTTTGGATTTCCTCCTTTTCTGACAGGAGTTCTGCTATGATGATCACCATTGGTGAATTCACGAGTTAAAATATTTGCCAGAGAATTCTTTAATCCCTGTATATGTTCTATAGAGAAAGAAATCTGGTTACCCCACAATTGCCAATGGAGGGGTTACCCTTATGCTTGCATATTTGAGACATTCTTTTTAATAAAACCAAGTATTCCTTTGTGATAAGCTTGAATAAGAAAAGGTCTTGGGGTTAAAAAAATTAAGAATTTTTCAATTCCCCCTGCGACTACAAGGATATCTTTTTTCATTGTGGGATAGTTCTATTCTGGTTTATTAAAACTTCCATAGCCATATTTGCTGAGTTTTGGTCTTTCTTTGATTTTGAGTACTGCACTTCAGTGCTCATTGTTGGCGTCTGTTTTAAAAAATTAAATAATCTCCTTCACTAGGCATATGAAGAACATGAAGATTTTTACACATCTTTTAGAAGTTGAACAATCTTTCAATCACTAGGGATCCATGTCGAACTTATTTTTTTCTTGAGTTTTTGCCGCAATGAGTTTTTTAATTTGGCTAGATCTTTAATGAAATTTGAAGCATATGTAAGACATCCAAGAATCCTTTCTAATTGCGTGTTATCTTCAATTTTTAAGAAAAATTTTCTATTTTTTCTACAATATGCTTTTGTAATATAATTTATGTAACTTTTATTTCTAGTCCCAAAAACTCGATTTCTTGTTTGGCATGGATTCACTTGTTCTTACCAAGAATAACATCATGATCAATACATATTTGGGTAACAGCTAGAACATTATCTTTGTATTGTTCCGTGGTTTTAGAAAAGATAAGAATATTGTTAATGTAAACTAGACAAGAATGATTAAGATCTTTTAAGATGTTATCCATTTTTCTTTAAAATATTTGAGTTGCATTACTGTCCACTCATAATATCCTTGAGGAGCACTAAAGGTAGCTAAAAGAATGCTTTCTTCATCCATTTGTATCTGTTAGTATTTGCTTTTGCAATCCATTTTCAAGAACCAATAGGCTTTTTGAATTTATTAAAAAGGATTGTTTTGGTAGGAATATAATAACTATCAAAGACAGTACTATAATTAAGCTTTTATAATTGAGTACAGCTTTGGCTTTTGCCCTTTTTCCTTTAACATAATTTCTGACCATAAAAACGAGATTGGTGTAAGGACTCTTGCTGTTTCTAACTATCCTTTATCCAAAAGTTCTTTGATTTATTAGTCAAACTCTTAGATATTTGGTTCGTGTACACCAGTTGTTTGATTTAAATAATAGTGGTAGGGTTTAGCAAAGTAATCTTTGCAAATCACTTATATTTGTCCCGAAATTAAAGAGGATTATCAAAGTAGAGTTCTTTGCATAATTGCTCTTCTTGTTGAATAATCTGGCCTTTAATAGAAAATTCACGTAGTGAGATTGTTGGTGCTATCCCACATTGTGCAGGTATTACATTCACACCACATTGGCTACATGTGTAATGTCCGAGAAACTGATCGTGTCTGAATTTATTTTAAATTTGGTATTATGCATATAATTATGGATATTGGGATCAGTGAGGCGTGCATTTTTGAAAATAATCAGAGCACCACGGGTATCAGAATAAAATAAATTACAAGGTATCTGAGTAAGACAGGGAAATTACCACGCCATAAAGTTTTTCTTAGTAATTAAGGAAATTTGGAAGACGAAATGGGAATAAGCCAAGTGCTTTTGGGATAAGAATAACATTAATTGAGTTTGACTAATTTTTGTCTCAGCTAAAAGAATTGAAAAAGCAACCAAGCACAAAACAAAGGAAACAGTGCTCTAAAACAAAAACACCTCTCTGCCTCCTCCTCCATACACACGACCCCCCGGGTCACTTGCCGTCGCGGCACCGACCAGAGGATGCTAGATTCGGCGCTGCCGCTAATGCCATCACTACTCTAACCGTCTGGCCATCGGCCTTTCTCCCTTTGTTTCTCTCTTCCGCCACCCCTTTCTCTCTCTGTTTCACTAGCCCAGCCAGGATAGGAGCGGCAACTCTTTTGGCACCCATTGCCGGCCTACTGTCGCCGGAAACCTCTCAGGACAGCATGAAACCATCTCAATCCTCACCCTCCACCAATTCACTCACTTCCATGCCCACTTCTTTGCAAGCAAGGTAATGCTCTT
>NCQT01064036.1:572-16155 GCA_002740465.1 Stenocereus thurberi
CATGCATTCTAATCGATTTAACACAAATTTCATAAACGATAAACGCTAATCACTAAGGAACCATGAATATAAATCAACTAGGCATTAAAGCATAAAATTTGTTTTAAAATAATTAATTTAGCATGGCTTCAAGAAGATTATACTAAGCATAAAAAAATTACTCTCTCATATTAAAAGTAAAATTATACAAATTAACCAAATACTTCATGTTTAATAATAAACTAAACTAAAATAAAATAGAGTACGATAACTAAAGCAATAGCAATAGGAAAATACTCCAATAGCCATGAGTGATGATGATTGTCGTGGGGTGATGGTGTGTGACGATGAGAATTGATGGTGGTGGTTGAAGAGGTGTGATGGTTAGAGGTTAGGCATGGCTGATGCTGAAGGAAAAGATGGAGAAGAGCTGAAGTAGAGTGAAGTGTGGGTTGGTGATGATAGTAATGGGATGATGGTGATGCATGGGGAGATGATGATGATGGTAGAGGAGGAAGAAGGCACAGTGGTTATGGAGTGGAAAACTTATGAAGTGGTGTCGTGGCTTGTGTGTCTCTGATGAAGACGATGATGATGTATATATGGGAAGTGAGGGAGGTTAGGTTTAGTAAATTAGGGTTTCCTTCCTCTCTTCCTTAGACTTCTTCTCCCTCAAGACTTCTAGTCTTCTTCCAACTCTTGAAACCCTAACCCAATTAAATAATTATGGAAATAATTATTTTCCATAAATTATTATTGGACCGTCTTATCAGCAAAGCGTATAAAATCGGAGTTTCAACGTCTTGTCTTCTTCTTTTTGTTTTATTAATACCTAACCTGGAAAATATATAAAATAAAGTAAACTAGACATAATAATGTGTAACATATAATCGAAATAATTAATAAAATGATGCATGATTATATCAATCTCTCAACCAGATCTAACAAATATAACTACATTTACTTCCCACACAAGCCCACTAAGTTAACATCGGAAGAAGAGGAAGCACGACTATTAGAGTTCAGCTCAGGCTAGTAAGGAAAAGTACCTGAGTCCTTAAAAGATTATGGTCATTGTAAAAAAAGTTCGGCCATCATTCTTTCCATATTAGTATTTACCATTCTCTCCACATTATTATTAATTTTTCTCTCAATTTTATCAATGTTAGTGTAATGAGGAGGATGTTGAACATGAGCTACAAGAAGTGGAGGTCTATGTGCATTGGGTACATCTGAAAAAGCCGATTTCTGAAAAGTGTTAAAGGTATGGGAGATGGGGTAGGCATGGTTTCCAGGAAACACTCCAGGCTAGGAGTTAGGTTCTATAACATTTGGTTTACTATTCCAAGAAAAGTTAGGGTGATTTCTCTACCCTGGATTGTAATATGGGGAAAAAAGTCATTCTTGGGTCTCTGAAAAGCCATACTTACTTGCTCTTGTCTAGTTGATAGCTGGTGAGCAAAATAAGGACATGCAATCAATGAATGATCTAAGGCTTGACAGTAAAAATAGTATTCCCTAGAAGTTTGGGACATTTATGGAGTCTAAGTAGATAACCCCTTCAATATGGATAATGTATATCATTTACCTGAGAGTATATACTCTCACATACCAAGTACACATATTTGTTCAACGTGTATTTGTCATATAGAATAATTTTAACATGTGGCACTGATGTGGCTTATGAGAGCACATGATCTTAGGAGTATAATATAGGCTTTGTTCAACATGGTCTCCAAAACTATATTCTCAGACTTTAAGTGACTCACATTAGAAATAGAATGCAACCGACCCCTACCAAAGGTAGAACTTAGACTATCATCTTTAGTAGTTTTCCAATGCATGGTCTTCTCAATTAAGTCGTTTAAAAACTCCCAAGCAGCAGTGACACTTTCAGAAAGAAACTCACCCTTACATATGGACTCTAACATGGTTCTAGTTTGTTGGTAAAGTCCTTCATCAAAACTTTAGCACAAACGTGNNTGGTATAAACCATGATGGCAATATTGGGCCAATACATTCTTAAACCTATTAAAGCACTTCCAAAACAATTCCCTTTCTAGTTGCACAAATTGACTAATTTCATTTGTACAACATTAACAGAAATATTAGAAAAATGAATGATGGAACACACTTCTTCAAATTTCCTCAAAAATAAATATACATCCTCTAAATCTGTGAGTTTAGGGAGCATTTGAATATAGTGAGGTCTCAACTTGAAAGTCACATTTGGTCCTTGGTGAGGCAGATTAAAACAAGATCGTAGAGCGATTTTAGGAGGATAGAAAACATAACTCAGTGATCTCTCTTGTGTCATTTCTTGCAATTTAAGTTCAAGCTTGGGTTCAAGTTTGAGTTCTAGGTTAGGGTCAGGTTTACTCCTAACAAGTCCTTTACTTTTGGGATCTCTAACCTAACCGGTGATGCAAATCCTACACCCTCACAAAACAATATATTTTTGGTCCTTTTCTTTTTCTATTTTTTTGGGTGTTGATTTTTTTGATTTTTTTTCCTTTTGGTTTTTGCACACCAAACAAAAACAGAAAGTAAACTAATCCTAAGAAAAAAAAAAAAACAAAAAACACAAGATAAAAAAAGAGAAAAGCGAGCATAAACTAAACCTAAATAGGTAAAATCTAAAAATAAAATTAAAACAAAAAATTAAACTCCCATAATCAGAATCCTTTACACAAAAAATTCAAGACAATAATAAGGGGCATGAATATTTTTCTTTTTCAATTTTTTCCGTCCCAGAACAATGTAGAAATTTCTAACAAAAAAGTATTTCTAAAAAGCATAGAAAATTCTAGAATATCCTACAAAAACAAGGAGAATTCACTAAAAATATCATATAAGAAAAGTTCACACCAGAGCTGCTACAAACAATTCAACCAGAATACAAAAATTTGATAAAACCTGCACCGCTGCGTTCTTTTCATCTTCCTATATTAGTCCACGCTAAACTGTAGTTTCAATTTTTTTTAGCAGCTAAATAATCACCAACGACCAAAATAAAATTGGCCAAAACAATAATCACAATAAAAAACTCTAATCAAAAATAAAAACAAAAGAGTTCTAAACTAAATTAGAATAACTAAAACTAAACTAACACAACCACAAATCAAAAATAAAAAATGACTCAACAATGACTCAATGCAAGATAGCTTAAAAAAATCATCCTGGTGATGGCACCAAAAACTTGTGAATTTTTTTTTTGTAAAGATTAGTTTTAACTGCAAGCTCACAGTTTTCATCATAGCACTTAGGGGTCCCTCCGCAGGGATGGAATACGAAAACTAAGTCACTAACTACTCTAAAAATAAAAGTAAAATTTTTAACGGATTCTCTAAATTGGAATTTCTAAACTAATAGTGCCAAAGTTGGAGCAATTATATACCATCGATTTCAACTGGTATGGTCAAATAACAACGCTGTGCCCTTTAGTTCCTGCATGAAGTCGCAATGCACTATTGAATAGAAGATCAACATAAGCCAAAATCTATAAGTGGGACTAACGGTAAATCCATGTATTAATTATCGAAATTCAACCACTTTGTGAGACTTCCCTGAGCAAGAACAACACTCTAGTTGCATCAACCAGCAAAGAGAAGTAAGAAATAGAGAAGGCTAGAAACGCAATTGATGTAAATTAACCAGAATCGCGTAGAGTTAATTCAAGTCAATCAAGTTCAACTCCCGAACAACAACAAGAGCCTCAAAATTGCATTAGAAAGAAATTATTATGAAGCTTAAACTAATTGCTTTGTGAAAATTGAATTTGAATCTGACAATTTAACTCAAAAGCATCAGCACAAAATCGTCATTACACCCCTTTGAGAACTAAATTCTTAGATTTGAAATCACTACCACAAAGATTGAAAATTAAGAAAAAGGAATCTAAATGCTACGCATGACTTCCCTCCTTGCTGGTTCCTTACTCCCTTTACAGCCCCCAATCATTACTTTAACGCTTTAGTTAAACCCAATCAGGTAACCTCTGAGATGTTGATGATGGTGAAATGGCTAGAATTTATGGGGGAATTAATGAAATGGTCAAAGGAGGAAAGAGAAAGGAAATGGCCATTGAGTATCTTGAGCAGGAACTAGGGACAAAGAAATGAAGAGGGGGAGGATCTATGAGTCACGTGATCCGCACATGATTCATTAATGAAGGGGCAAGTAGGCTGGTTTAGGAAATGACGGTGTTTAGGTCGTATGCTGGTGGTTTTAGAAATTAGGCCCGCGTAAAAGAAAAAGAGAGGGAGGGGAGAAGGGCGCCCAGGCTAGGCTTCGAAAGCTTACTTGAGCCTCTAGGCACTGTGAATGTCTTATTTTGTCAGAGCTATTGATTTTAGCTTCCAACTTTGATGAATATTTTGAAATACTTTTGTAAGTATTCCATTCTTTTATGCCTTGGTTCATGGATGTAGACTATCCTTCAAATCCTCTTTATTTTGGCTTCTGCTTCTTTGAACACTAGTTATTTCATTTTTCTTAACCTTGCATTCATGCTTTGGGTGCTCATGAATGTAGATTATCCCCTGGATTTTCTTTGCTTTTGCTTCTTCTTCTTTTGTTTTTTTCCAAGAGAAATATGAGCATGTGGTGGTGGGACCCGACCTGGATTTTGTTGACTACCTTGATTGCTTTGGCTTTTCTTTCTTTGTTTGCATACTAGTGATCTTTTGATGCCATGCACATAGAGATCTAAGTTAGGTCCCTTTGGGTTGTCTTCTTGTTGTGTTAAGTCATCATTCATGCCTATTTTTAATAATTGTCTAGGTTATATTATATACATTATTTTATCAAATTTACTTTATTTTATTTATTTTTTAGGTTAAGGATTAATAAAGTGAAGAGGAGAATAAAAGATGATGAAACAGAGGTTTTATTTATTGAAAGATTTTATACCAAGATTTATTAAGTTGGTCTGAAAATAATGATTTATGAAAAATATTAATTTTCATAATGATCTATTTGGACTAGGATTATGACGCACTTCGTAATCTACTTCCCCATCTCTTTTATTTCATTTTACATTTAAGTGGTGTTGTTCTTACCTTGCTTTCCTTTTCCAGGTTAGACGCATCAACGTTTCAAAGCCCAATCTAGAGGCTCATATGGCATTGGAGGGACAACCTAAGCAATCTGTTGGGATTCCATTAGTGTTGGAGTCTGAGTGCCATGAGTTTCCTTTTCCTCCCACTTTTACAGGTGTAAGTGCATCACTTATCTCCTTTCTTTGGAAAATTTCCCGTACTTACTTTGTTGGCTTCCTTCTTTTACTATAACTTGGAGCAGTCAAGCATGATGATTCATTATTTTTGTTTTCTAACTAAGGCATTTGTAAATCTCTTTACTTGTCGACATCTTTAAACGGATGAGGTATTTCCCTTGTTCATTTCCTCCTTTCTTCCTTTTCCCTTTATTTTTGTTTATAAAACTTGTTCTTTCTTACAAAATGCCCTTGGTGAATATACTAGACGAGTGCCACCTCTCCATTCCCAATTGAAGAGACATCCTTCTTCACAAGCTCGGGATGTTTTGGAATCTCCTTGTGCTAAAGAGGCTATGTTTTGTTAGGACTCTTTGTTAGAAGTTGAGCCCCTTTAAATCTATAATCCTCAGGATCCTCATACTCCCACCTTCTCTTTGGGAGGATCTTCAGTTTACTAAATCTTATACGATGATTGGTCATCTAGGACCATGCATAGCAAGCCTCCTTGCCACTCTTAGTCTCCTAGGGGTAGCTCCCATCTCGTTACAAGTACGAACCGAGCTTCAGTTGATTCTAGCTTTGCATCTCATTATGCTGACTAGTTCTTTGATGGAAGCAATAGTGGGTTCCAGGTTAATAAATGGAGTTATCTTGCCATACTTATGTATGATAGTGTCATGCTTATTTTATAATGCAATTTACTATGAATGTGTTTGGACTTTTATACGCAAGACTTAGCAAAATGCAAGGCCTAGCCCCTACTTCCTCCCAAAACAAATGACCTAAAAAAAAAAAAAAAAACCAACCTCAACCATAAAGAGCTTTTGGGGGTCCCAAGTAATAAACTCTGATTTCATTAACCACATATTTAATACATAACCAGGGGTAAAGAAAAGAAAAGGTTATAAAAAAAGAACAAGCCTCAAGGAACCCGATCGGATTCTCTATGGATCCTTAGGGGTTTGACTCAACTTAAAATTGGTGTGGCATAGTTACTGAAAGCTGCAGAAGTTTGAATTATCCAGAGAACCCTGGTGGGTTTCGCAGTCCAACTTGGACTGGTCTTTAGTTTGCTACGCTATGAAATCTGCCTAGGTCTAGCGTTTTGCTCATCAATTACGTTAACATTTTAAAAAAGTGCATCATGTCTTTTGAGAGGTGCTTGTTGTCCTGCTTACTTGCCCTTAAATATCAAGATAAGTATGAACTGAAAAATCTTATATTGAATAGCCTCCCCAGGTTGCATCAGGTCAAAATCTCTTAGATCTTTCTTAGATCTCCTATGACCTTTTAGGACCTAGAACTCCATGTCTTTAGCTTCAGAACTTGTCAACTGTGTTCTCTAGCCAAAGCGTTTAGTGTTATTGTAGGATTTCCCCTTTACTATCGTTCCATCATCCCTATGTCTTCAAAACATCTATCTATCTAACACTGTCACCCTTTAGTCTTAAGCTTGAACGATGTGCCTTCCATTGTAATTAATGAGGAGGTGGACTTCATGACATTGATTGCTTACTTTAAGAAAGAACACAGTAATACATTGGAGGCTTGTATAGACATCGTGCTATAACACTCTACCTTTTAGGTTCCTTCCCATTCATAAGGGGTTTTAAAGGCAGAGGCCCTACTACGTTTCTCATGGTAGTGAATGGGATTCACCACAGAATACTCCCATGGCTCTTGTGCTTGCACAAACCATCCTTTACCTTGATTGCCTGTGTTGCTACTCTGATCATTTTTCCTCAAGAAGCCCCTTGCTGCTCTAGGTAATTACTGGCATCCCACTAGGCCATGCTTCTTCAATTTGACCAGGAGGTGGAGAACCCAACTGGGCTTTTGATGAGCCGCGGGCTGGTTTCTGGCCTACTCTTTTCCTTTCCTTTCTTTTTTCTTCTCCCTTCTTTTTCAATTTTAGACATCGGAACCTGGGCGAGTTTCCTAGGTAATACTAATTTGTATCCTTTTTGTCATTTTTCGTAGACCTGGCGGTTGGATCATCTTACATTGGTTGTAGTTCCCTAGAATATTGATTCATATCTTATCGCACACTTTTATCATCAAAAGAGACTTTTCAAGGACTAGCAGGGCATACATTAGGTTAGATTTTTAAAGAAGTCTCCACCCATTCGTTGGACCATTCATTGGTAGAATATTCATCGAGTTGTATCCCATAGAGATCACAGTACCTAGGTGTGACATATTGGTCTTACCGTAGCGGCCTAGTTCTTCCCTAAACGTCTTTTAGGGTAATGTGGTCTTAGGCAGACCATTTTGAATATGGACTGCATCCTTTTAGAGAGTTAGGTGATTAACACTGCTTGTGTTAACTCTTGGATGGAGTACTGGCTTTATTGCCTACTCCTCACCATGCCAAGTTCACCTCACTTTATCAATGTTTCCAAATTTTACATAGAGTGGATGATCGAGTGTGATACAAGTAAAAGGAAGGTTCTTTAGGTGAAGGAAGACACTGGGGCTTCAAAGGCTAGTAAGAAGGATGAATTGTCTCAAATTAGGAAGAAAAGGTTCAAGGATCGTACCTCTCAAAAAATAACACCTCGAGCGAAGAAGGAGAAGAAACTGAAGATAAATTAGCTTTGCCACTGTAGATGACATAAAGCCTTTACTTTCCTATAGTCTCTTTTTAAAAATTGTTTAATGTACCTTAAAGTTGTATGTTGTGCAATTATTAAAAAGAAGTAGAAGTATTATAATTAGATTATCCATTGCTTTTATTTCTCTCTGTTTTTTATCTTCTTTTTTTTCAAGTTGCAGTCTTAATCTTTGCAGAACCGAGTTGGGTTCCTCTCACTATGGGCTCGGCCCTTTTGGGGCATGCTACTGGGCTTGCATTGGGTTGCCTGTAATATGTAATTATTTTCCTTTCTTCTTTCTTTTTTTTTTATTTGCAAAGGGAAGATAGGAAAAGGTGTGATGATTAGTTAGGTCAGACCAATGGGCTTCCTAGGTATCCGCATTGCGAAATCAGGCCATTTTTGTTCATGTTGTCTGGGCCTATGATAGGCCTTATAAGTCTGTTATGGGCTTAGTCTTGGCAAATGTTTTTGATAATCTATTATGTGCTTTCTTTTGGGCTAGGCATGATATTTTTTTAATTGATTGAGGTTTTATACTGGTCATATTCTTCTCCATTTGGATTTGCCAATTTTACTGCTCCTCCTAGTAAAATGGTTTTGATTATGAATGCGCCTCTCCAATTGGGCCGAAATTTTCCTTTGGGATCTTGGATTGGAGACCTATTTCTTTTAGCACCATGTCTTCTTCTTCCAGGCCCCTAGGCCTTAACTTTTTATTAAAGGCTCTTAAGATCTAGGCTTGGCATAATTGAACATTGTGTAAGGCTTGCAGCCTCCCTTCATCCATCATTACTGACTTTTCACATCGAGCTCTAGCCCGTTTTGATTATGGAATCTGACTCTCTGCTATTACCCTTAATGAGAGTATGACTATTTTAATTGGGAGTACCACTTCTATTCAGTATATTAGAGAAGAGGGGGTCGCTTCAGTCGAAGACCGAATAGAGTCTGATACTTCCATAGGGCAAATGGTAGCTTGTCTAGCCAATCTTTATAACTTTCAACCATTTTTTGAATTATTCTCCGCATGTTTTTGTTAGCTGCTTTGACAGCTCCATTTATTGTGGTCAGTATAGGGAAGATTTGTGATGCTGGATTTTATAGTTTTCTAATGAGCTAGCCACTTCCTTCTTAAAGTAACTTCCCTAGTCACTTATTAATTTATATGGCAACCTATATCGACATATGGTGTTGTTAATGATGAACTTCGCCACATGTTTTGGGGTGATCTTTGCATAAGATGCTGCTTCCACCCATTTTTTGAAGTAATCGATTGCGATAAGCACATATTTGTACCCTTAAGTTCCTTTAGTGGTTGTCCTTCCAATGATGTCAATTCCATACCGAAAACAGTCATGAAGAGGCTAATGTTGAAAGGAAATAGGGTGGTTGATGCTTTAAGTTTGACATTTATGGCATCTTCGTACATATGCATAACAATCAACCTCCATAGTTGACCAGTAGTATCCCCTCTATTGAAACGTCTTTGCGAACATGCTGTTTATGTACAATCCGTATTCTCCACCTTGAACTTCTTTTATTAGCTCAGAGGGCTCTTCGTGGGTGACTCAAAGTAAGTTCATACCCATGTCAGTCTTTTTATACAACTTCCCTTTATCCTCAAAGTTTTATGAAGCCAACATCTGTAATGCTCACTAGGCATTTGGGAGGATCCAAGCATATACTCTTTGTTAGGTATTGGTAGATATCATAATACCAGGCATCGAGGCTGACATGGCATGCTTCTATTACATAACAATGTGCAGGTTTCTCCCTCCTTTCCACTACTAATGGCATAGAATGAATACCACTTGAAACATTCATTATTGAGGCTAATTTTATCGGGCATTGGTGAACTAATTCTCCTTATAAGACAAGTAGTTATATGTAGTATAGGTGAAGCTCTTGGCAAGTTCAATCAAATGAGCTTAGCATAGTGCCAAGAAATAACTCCTTACCTTTCGCCTTTATGATATTTGATTAATTATGATGCTAGAATTGCCATATACTCTTATGTTTTTTTACCCCTATTTTAACATTAGCTTACAACCCAATGATGCAAGCCTTGTACTCAATGACACTATTGGTAACATCGAAGTCTAGAATGATACAGATCGGGGTGTGTTCCCCTTCAGGAGATACAAGGAGGATGCCTACTCCGAATTCGTTTTGCGTTGAGACTCCCTTAATATACATCATTCACATGTCCTCCTCTACCTAAAAAACCTCTTCATCAGGAAAATCGAAGTTTTCTTCTTATTCATCTTTTGTTGGTATATCTCCTAAGAGGTTGGACACAACTCTTCCCTTGAATCTTTTATATGGAAGATAGTGGAGGTCACATTCTGATGACATAACTGTCCACCTCACCACCTTTTTGTTGATCACTTGTTGTTGTAATAGGTGCTACCACATGTATTATATGGGTCAACATATAATGTCTAAGCTTCTTAGATGTTCATAGTAAAGCAAGGGTAGTTTTTTCTATGGAGAATACTGAGTTTCACAGTCAAGGAATTTCATACTCAAGTAATAGAGGGCTATTTCTTCTCCCTTAATCTGTTGTGCTAGCATGGCACCCATTATAGTTGCAGTGGTCGTAAGATATAGGATGAGAGAAATGCCTGGTCGTGGAAGAACCAACACTAGTGGATGATAAAAGGTATTCTTGATCTTGTAAGATGCTTCTTGTCACTCTTCATCCCATTGTGGCTTAACTGCTTTCTTCAATATTTTGAAAATGGGCCTACGTACCATAGTTAATCTAGATATGAAGCAGCTGATGTATTGTAGGCACCCTAAAAAATCCTCATATTTCCTTTTCTATCTTAGAAGGTGGCATCTCCTGGATAGCTTTGTTTTGCGAGGGATCAGGATCGATTCCTCTTAGACTAATCTTACATATCCTAGTAGGGTGACCCCAAATGCACATTTCTATGCGTTTAAATGCTTATTATACTTCCTCAATCTCATAAAGAACTTATGCAGAGTTAGGATACGGTCTGCTCTTTCCTTAGGTTATATAATCATGCCATCTATATATACCTCTATTTCCTTGTGCATCAGATCATGCAATTAGGTTATGGCTGTTCTCTTATATGTTGCCCTAATATTTTTCAAGCCAAATAGCATCACAGTGTAGCAGTAGATTCCCAGGGGACGATGAAGGTAGTCCTTTCTATGTCTTCTTTGGTAATTCTTATCTGATTATATCTAGCATACCCATATATAAATGACATGAGAGAACGTTCGGTGGTGTTATCAACCAAGATATCAATATGCAGGAAAGAAAAATCATCTTTTAGAAATCCATACCCTTCCATCTTTTTTAAGGACTGGGACTATGCTGGTACCCATTGGGGTTATTGCACGACATTGATAAAACCAGCATCCAACTACTTTCGGATCTCTTCTTTTATTATCATAGTCCATTTTGGCTTTATTATACAGAGCTTCTACTTTACTGCTTTGACATATGGATATAGGGGAATTTTATCTTCAGTAATATCCCATTTTATGACTAGCATGTCTTTGTATGACCAAGTGAACATATCTATGAATTCCTTTACGAGTGAAATGAATTTTTTTCAGCTCCTCGAGAGTTAAGGATTTTCCTATTTTAAGCTCTCGGGACTTCAATTGTCCCTAAGTTAATTATAATTGTATCCTCTATTATAGAAGTTTTCATGATCTTCCATTGCTTCAGTTAATTCTTTTGGGATTACTTCTTTATTTTGATTATTATTAGAGGCAAAGCACTCAAACGGACATGAATAAGATGAGTTGTGAGCAAAAAAGTTCATCTTATTGAATTGAAAATGAGTACATTTAATGTAGAATCAGCAAAAATAGAAGATTAACTTTTGGACTTTATCCTAAACCCTATACTAAACTCTACTAAAGCTATAGTGAAGATTTTCCCTTCCTCGTCGGCCTAGTAGATTACTTGAGTGTAGTTCTTCATGCTGGTTTCATTGATGAATTCAGGAGGGTTAAAACCTGGATTAGCCATGGCAAGAGATGGGGCAACTGTGGGGTCTTCTCTACCCATATGTGCTTGCCTGAACACCACACTGAAGACCTTGTTGCCAACCTGATTCATCCAATCTGATGTGGATTGATCTTTACTTTTTAAGGTGAGTGCCTCTTCCCCTAGTAACTGATGATCACTGAATACTTCCAAACCTAGAACCCCAAATTCCCTATTCTTTTGTATAGTAGGGTTTAGGGAAACCATAAAAAGGGAACCCAGATGGGTTTATGACATAGTCCTTCTAGGATCCTTTGTTAGTCACCATCTTCTGTGCCTGCTCCTTTCATTAGGCCTTGATGACTTCTTTCGGAGTGGGTTAGTACCTAGCCCTTATTTACAATTTTCTTGTTAGATTAAGGGAAAGTAGTTCCAACCTTGAGCTCTTTAGCCCAACGCTAATCCTTTGAGGATGGCGTTCACATTCAGGTTTAAGTAAGGATCAAAGGCAAAGGGAGCTTGATCCTTTTCTAGACTGCTATCGCTTTGAAGTTGTAGAATTCTTCATCATTTCGGCTAGCCTCAACTTCCAATACTAACTCTGTGTTAGTAATTATAGTGCATAGACTATCGCCTTCGCTGGTCACCACTTCTCCCTTTATCAGCATTTTTACCTTCTAATGTAGCATGGCAAGGACTGCCTAATGTTCATGGAGCCATAGGCGTCCTAAGAGCATATTGAAAGGGGCTGGAATATCCAGGCCCTAAGATTTCGTATTTTTCAATGGGACCTACATTAATGAAATGGAGAATAGTGCCTAGAACTAGTCTCTTCGAGTTATCATATGCTCATAGGTGTATCGAAGGGGCTAGGAGTTGACTCTCTTTAATTCTTAACCTCCTTGAGGTATTGGCAAAAATTCACAATTAACCCATCATCCACCGACGAAAGGGCACATGTTTCTAAAGACAAGTGACAGTTAAATATAAGGCATTCATATATGATGTACCTCTTGGTGGAAGATCCTTACTGATAAAGGCTATATTGCCTTTTCCAGTGGTAATCGATGCTATCATTTCCTCAAGTGTAGCATTGGGTGATAGGTCTATCTTATTCCGTTCTTCTTTGTGAAGCTGCTATAAGTTGTCAAACGGTTATATCAGCGTGAAGCTTCTTTAGTTGTTTTAGCACAACGTCATCTTCTTTAACTTCTACAACCCTTTTCTTTTCCTATAGCCTGCTAGGCCATCTTTCGCTTGATATTGCCCAGCTTTTGTGAGGTGCTAGACCTTATCTTTGTCTTCTTTTGCTAGAGAATCCTCTCTCATCTTCTTCCTAGAAGTGTTCATCACTCTCTTCATTAAGCCAGAGTCCTTAAGCTTTACACATATCTTCTCATCACTTTTCCACAGGCAATAGGCTTCTAACTACTGTGTAGGAAGGCAAACTTCGGCCTTTGGTTCACTAAAGCTCTAGATGTACCTTGAAGGGTCCCAATTGTCCTTCGAATTGTTATAGATAATGAAAATGCTACCATGTTTTCTAAGTGGATTTTTGTTATTGTTAGGCTTTTTAGCAGCCTTTAGTAAAGATAGTTACCCTGATTTGAGCATTCGTTCTAATCTATTCTTGAAGTTCTATGAAATCTCAGTATCATGGCCCAGAGTCATATGATATTCGTAGTACTTGGTAGTGTCAAAGTTTTTCCCCCCCTCCTTATTGCTTCAGTCTCTGGTCTAATTTCAGGGACACTAATCTTTCCCTTAGCTAGTAGTAGTTCTAAGGCTTGGGCATAAGTAGTCTTCCTGGGGGTGTACGCCGTGTAATGATTAATTGTATGCACATATTTATTAGATGAACCACTAGTTTTCTTTTCTTTATTCTGGTAGTTATTTTCTAGCTAGTTTTAGCGTGTGTTTTCCCTAGCTAGCTCTTCCTCTAATACTACTCCTACATTCCTTAGTGTGTAGAAATTCTCAAAAGGAGTAAGTCACAGGTGCTACTTCTATGAGGGATGTAAGTTCCCAATGAAGAATCTTACCTAGTTGGCTTATGAGGGTTGGTCGACCATATCAGTGGGGTTTGCCCTCCATCTAGTAAGATACTCGAAGAAGCCTTTTTTTTCCTCCTGCTTAATGACTTGTAGGTCCCCAAGATTCATATGGAGGTAAGTATTATATGAATACTAATACAAGAACTCTCTATATAGATCCTCCCAGTTTGTGACCTTTCATGGGTCCATGGCATTATACCACACTCATAACATCTTATCAAAAGTCTAGGGGAATATGAGGTGAAAGACGTCTTTGTTAATTTCTTTTGAAGTCATAATGCTGACTAAGTTCCTTACATGATACATTAAACCAATTATTGAACATAGAGGGTTCTTTTAGTAATTGTTCTATATGATCCAATTGTAAATCCACGGGAGCGGAGCTTCTTCCCTTATTTCGTTTTTTCACAACTTCTAGGTATTCCGTTTTATCTTCGTCGTCAGCTCCTTTGCCATGAGACTCTTTGTTGTGGTCTTCGAATGCAGCTTCCATTCCCTCTATTCTCTTGTCACGTTTATCTATCCTAGCCTGAATCTTTTCTACCATCTTCATGATTGGAATCTCATTAACATTTTCGACCATTGGAATGGGTGTTGTGTTGTACTTGGATTTAGACTTTGTCCTTGAGCTGGTAGATGGGGTTTCCTCTAATTCTTCTCGTAATAGAAGTGTCGTCTGTGGATTTCGCTCATACACTTTCTTTGCTTTCCCTATCCTAGTTAACAATGGAAAGTTCTCAGGACTAGCTTGTATGGATGTTTTTTTAATTAATGACCTTAGAAGAATCATGCTAGCTTATGGACCTAACTCTAAAACTAAGATCCTAGAATACAGCTTCATGCCATGAATGTAGACTCTAGAACAACAAAGACTTAACCTGATTTCCTAATTGGATCCCTATAAGGTTCTAACCAGGCCTCAAATTACCTCTTTATATTGTGACTTTTCACCAAATTAAACGAACAGACCTTATTGCTGGTCCCAAATGGATCCTAGCCGGGCTTCACTGGGCTAGGCATAGACTTTATTCTATTCCTAGGCACTGATTAACAATTCACCTTCGTTTCTTTCTTTCTGTTTTTTTAGAATCTCAACTGGGATTTTCCCTCTTTGACCAAAGTTGATACTTCTAAATAGGGGTTTAGAACCTTTTCGGATTCTGGATTATGAGTTGTGCATAGACTTAACTGGCCCAAAAGACGTTTTGGATCCTAATGTAATTCTTGGACTCGTTTTCCCTAATTTGGACTCTTTGAAGACTCACACTTTAGGTTAAAGAAGCTAAATCTTACAAGGAAAATCCTCTCCTGATCCAATGCTTTGTTTGCCATCCATGGGGTGCATGGTATGCCTGGAACATTTCAGCTGCTTTCCTAAGTCGTATGGACCCGAAAAGTATAACGTGAGTGGGTGAAGCAACTACTTGCTAAGTTGAAAGTCTAAATGGACCTACCTAGTAAGTAGCCACTTTCACAATGGGTGGAATCAAGATTCTGCCTAGAGATGCTGTTGATTTCGATAGTCAGTGCCTTATAATGCAATTATGCCTAATGAAAGTGCAATCAAGATAATTTCATGTATTGATGCATGAATCTCGCCCTCTTCGAAAACAGTTCCCAGTGGAGCCGCTCCTGTAAGGATCCACCTCCCCCTGGGCACGTACTCATATGAATGGTCGGACTCATTTGCTAGGTACTTTATATTTTTTAAAAACATATTTATTTTTTTTGAAATGCGGTAGGAATAACTGGGCTACAGGATCTC
>NCQT01064051.1:8538-18737 GCA_002740465.1 Stenocereus thurberi
GCTCTGTCAGATGGACCACTATCATCATATTCGATCCACATATCAAAATCCAAATAGACTCTTTTTATAGGAGGTAAAGAAAGAACTACTTAGGCGAACCTGGAACAATCACTCATGGAAGACTCATTAGAAGCATAGGTCTCAACCTCAGGTATGCTAGGTGGTGTAAGAGTAGCAAACTCCACCTTAACAGAACCCTAGTCAGGATCCTCAGTCGAAATCTAATCAGAATCAAAAGGGTCATGACAACTCCAATCGCCCTCTATCTCAATTTCAGGAGAAAAGGGAAGTACATCAGATAGGAATGAATTGGGGGAAGCAACTTTCTCATCTATAAAACAAAATATAGCATAACACCCCTCACTTCAAATGTTATCCGCCCCCTTTTACATCAATAATGCAACCTAAAGTAGCAAAAAAGGGTCTGCCAAGAATAATTTGGGTATCGTTAGTCTCAGTCATATCAGCAATGATAAAATCTTCTAACACCTAAAAATATCCTATTTTTACGGGCACATCCTCCAACATCCACACAGGTCGTGTTTTAGAACCATCTACTAATTCGAGTGAAAAGGGTGTGGTCATAATGCTCCCAAATAAGGCTTATGAAACATAGACTAGGGAATCAAACTGACACTTGCACTAGGGTCACACAGGGCTGTTTCAATCTTCACTTTTCCTATGACATAGGGGATAGAAAAGCTACCTGCGTCAGAAAACTTAAGGGAAAAGGCTTTGGGAATCTCAAAGTTGTTAGCTTTTCTAAAACTCATCGGCTCACCCTCATCATTTTTGTCATTACTCTCAGCCATGATTACTTCGCTACCCTCCTCAAGTGTTATGTCCTCAAGATCCTCTACTCCTTGTTTCATGGTAACACAGTGACACTACTCGCGAGGGTTAGATTCAGATTTACTAGGCAGTCTACCTGGAGGTGTAGATGAAGATACAACTTATTAAGATATTTGAGATTGTGAGTAGTAAACACATCAACTTAAGAGGCCAATTGCTTAATGTACACATCTTGCTTTTGTTATGCCAAAAGCATATTCTCCATCCTAGACACCAAGTTGGATTTTTGAGGTGCTTATTAAGGATAGGACGGTCTTTGAAATCCAGGGGGTGGTCTAAAATTCATTTAGGGCCGGAGTGGGGCATTAGACTTCTAAGAGAAATTAACGTGATTTCTCCAACCTGGATTATACGTGCTAGAGAAAGAGTCATTTGTTGGTCTAGTGTGATAGTTGTTCACATAGTTGACCTGATCACTTACATCTTGGGTAAAAGGACTACCCACTTGACAATGCACTGTTAAATGATCAACTCATTCACATGTATCACATGATAGGGAAAGGGTACTTGAACTAACAGAATTAACATTCAAGCGTTTCAATTTGTGAAACATAGCATCAACTTTAGAAGAAAGAATAGAAATAGAATCTAATTCTAGCTTACCTCCAAGCCACTTGGGTTGGGCCCCCTTAGACGACCATTGGAAATTGTTAAGGGCCATCTCTTTTACAAGATTGTATGGTTCATCTTCAGTTTTGTTCATAAGAACACCTCTTGCAGCCGCATTAATAGTAGGCCTTAATGGTTGGGTGACTCCATTATAAAATGTTTCCACAATCATCCATCTTTGAAGATCATGATGAAGGCATAATCGCAAAAAAGAAATCTTGAATCGCTCCCAGGCTTCATAAAAACTCTCATCTTCCATTTGAGAGACAGTAGTGATTTGATTCCACAAGCTTGCCATCTCAGAGGAAAGAAATTCGTAAGAAAGACTTGTGTAGGCTGGTCCCATGTTGTTATACATCCTGGAGGCAATGAGTGAAGCCACGCCCTCGCCTTGTCCCTAAGCGAAAAGGGAAATAGGTGCAAGCAGATGGCATCGGTAGAAACTCTTTTGAGCTTTAACGTGTCACACACCTCTAAAAAGATCAAGAAGTGTAAGTTCGGATCTTCTAACTGGATGCCTCCGAACTGGGATTACTGTACCATTGATACAAGGTTGGTTTGAGCTTAAAATTGTTTGCTTCTATGCTTGACTGAGCGATCTCCAAGGAAATGCCTTGGACTCTTGGGGTACAAAATCCCTAAGTGTCCTTCTCTGGTCACCTCCTGTTCCTGCCATTGGTGAAGAAACTGCTTGAGCCTTGAGTCTTTGCTCTTCTACCTTTAATTTTCCTTTAGAGCGAAAAGTCCTTTCAGTTTTTAGATTGAATTCAAATGCAAAGAGACTTCACATATCAAGGAGAAATCTACAGAATGGCAACAAAACTAGCAACGCAAATAAAGAATATAAAGAAAAAAGAAAATAATGATAAAATGCTCAGTTAATTTCTAAATGCTAACTCAATATCCACAATTTTGGTCATCAGCAACGGCACTAAAAACTTGACCTAAGCTCGCAAGCGCACAGGTGTCGTACTTTAATAAAGATATCGCTCCCACGAAGATCAATTGTAAACTATTGAGTTTTGTCCAATAAAAGTGCTAAGTAAGCAATTTCAATGGAGAGTTTGAATGACATCATAACCTAATTCAAAAATTCAATCAATTAAAAACATCTAGGGATTTGTCCCCCCTTGTCAAGATGTGGATCAATGAAATATATATCATGTACTTGATCTATAATGGGAGATTAAAAGGGTTACAATTGCATTTATAATTCAGTTTTCTTTCAAAATAAACTAAATTGCCTAAACTAACCAGTCATTCTTTCAAATGTCCTTGTTTAGTCTAAGTTATAGATTTTTGATCATTGAAGGGGGCCTCTTAATAAGCAAATCTCTTTCAAGTATTGCTAAGTCAAGTCCTATCTTGTCAATCAAATAGCAAGTTTCACCTTTCAATCTTTCACTTAGCTATTTGGAATTAGCAAATGAATTTGGCCAAAATTCAATCACAACAATTTCATACACAAGATAGAATTTAACCAATCCCAATCAAGAACAAGTACAACTAAATAAAGATGAAAGATTCTAATATCAATACTTGGCTAATAATCCCTAAGTTGAGAAAACTACTCACGCATGTTTAAATCAACAAATCTAAACAGACTTTGAGAGAAGAAAACTTAGAACAATTGGAGATCATTCAAGGGTTTTCCAAGTTTGCAAGGGCTCCAAAGCAAGTACTTCTTCAACACTAATGCTCAAAACTACCAAAAATCTAAACTAAACTCAGAAAAAATGAAAAAGAATGGAAAAACTAGACAGAAGGAGTTCTCTTTTCTATTGTGTGTCTCTTCTCTGCTGTGAAAATGGCTTTATTTGAAAAGAAACACGATCAACCTCAGCCGCACAATGAAGGAAAACGAACAAGCTTGCAGTTATGACCTCAACACATACCTTAGCCTTCACCACAGATGGTCCATGGTGAGATTTGTCTTGATGATCTTCTATTCTTTCTTCCTTCCACGGGTATAGTGCCTTAGGGCATCCGTGGGAGTCAAATTATACTCAATTATGGTCAACTTTGGGATAAAATGTTTTATAGGAAAAACCTATAAAACATAGAAAAGCATTATACATAAGCATAAAACCTAAAAAAGAGCAAAAATTATAACATAAATCACATCATTCTCCCTGAAGATGACACAAAATGAGCTCAAAATAGTATGCACTTTGAGGAATTATCAGAGGCACATAAAAGTAAGATGGATGATCATAAGAGTCCGTAAAGTCCACCAGGTGGTGAGGATTAACCTAAAAAGCGTACTTGCCATGGGTCGGGTTTCCCAAGCTCCCTCGAGCTTGTTCGAACTCGTAAGTGTCCCATGCTAACTTTTCGAAGAAATCTCATACCTCATCTTTAGTTTTAAACAACAATCTTATTAAACCTCACGGATAAATATACTCAATATAACCTCCATATTCAACATTCAAACCCACAACAATGACCTCATAAATTTCTTATTTTTCAAAATATTGATTCAATTGAGCACGATAGTCATTAAACCTCGATAAATAACTCCAGAAGGTTCATGCTCAAATTGTTGAAAATTAAAAACTGGCATTCTTGAAACTTTTGTTTTCAAATTTAAGAATTTTCCTTTTTTTTTGGATTTTCAAGTTTTTCAAAATTATTTAGACTTATTTTTAATATTAGAAAAAAGGAAAAACAAATCAATGACTCTGTGAAACTAATTATAAACTAATGACTCAAACAAAAAACAAGATACTCAAATAGTTAGGTTAACAAAACAAAATAAACTAACAAAAACAAAGCTATATTACCAAAGGAAAAGAAATACCAAAGAGACTTACACAACAAGCAGCAACATAACACAAAAATTCGAAAAGAAGCAACAACGCAAAACATAAACTTCATTTCCTTTTTCTAATTTTTTTTGGGTTTTTTTTTTACACACACACACACACATAAAATATGAAACCTAAAACAACGCAGAAGCCAAAAATAAAAGAAAATAGAAAATCAAAAGTCCAAATTTAAAACCCCATACATAGAAAAGTCAGCACAATGACAGAGGACACGAATATATATATTTTTTAAATTTGTCTAAATTCCAGAGCAGTATGGAAAAATCAAACAAGAAAATTATGTCCAGAAATTGCTGAAAATTCTAGAAATGCCTAAAAATCCTTGCAAATCCTTAAAAATATGAGTTCAGCAAAATCACCACAAGAAGTGCACCCAAAAATCAAAATAGAAGTAAAATAAAAGAAAAAGCTGCACTATGTATTTTGTGTTCTTTTGTTCTACCCTGCACCAGATCTGAAACTGTTAGTTCTATTTTTTCAGCAGAAGTAACCACTAAAAATAGAAATTAAATTAACCAAAATAAAAATTATAAGACAACCTCTAATCAATATTCAAAAACAAAGGAAGTTTAAACCAAGCTACAACCAAATAGACACTTAAACACAATCAAAAACAAAAATTACGAAACAAAACAAAAATGACTCAATTGACTAAACAGCAACTCGACGCAATCTAATTTCACAAATTCATCCCTGGCAACAACGTCAAAAACTTGTGTTAATTTCCACAACTGCATGGTTTTATTGTAGTAGCACTTAGGGGGGGTGGATCCTTAGGGATGAATTATGAAATTAGATTGCTAACAGTCCTAAACTAGTATATACCTAAGAAAAATTTATTGAGCAAAACATTAGCTTCAAATTATGACCCTGAGGTATCTACTATTACATGGAAACAATTTTTAGGGTCTCTGTTTTTGAAATACATTTTCAGGTACCTACTATTTTAGGTAAACTTATTATTAGGAGCCAATATTTTTATGAAATAGTTACTGGGTGTAGTTTTTCTAGCAACTTAATCCTTGAATTTTTAGAAATTACAGAATAGTCCCTATAATAGGAAAAACGTGTAAGTAAACTGTTTTTAGGGGTTTTTCAGGAAATAACCTTGTTTTAACCGATTAAAATTCTTATAATAACTTTACTGGTACTAATTATCACAATCTACTACTTATATCTTATATATTATAATTTCTGTGGTTATAGGCCTACCATGCTTAGCAAAATAATTAAAGTTTAATTAGAGATTTTTGACCATTACCTAAACTTAATCGGCGCTAGACTCTGATATTCCTCTAGCTTCCGGTTTACAGAGATTGCTAATCTAAACCCCACCTTCCTTAGATCTGGCACAGCACAAATCCGTTTCGTTCCTACCTCAGACCATAGTCACTAATTAAGTTTTACTTATTTTTAAAGGACAGTGGAACTTCAATCAAGAAATTATAATATTTAAAGCATAATGTTCGATTGAATAACGTTCCTTACAGGGAAACTCCTTTTATTGAAAGCTTGAAAGTGGAAATATTACAATGGAAAATTTTGAAGAGAGACCTAAGTTAAGATCATTAGAGATGCTTGCTCACAGAGAAATGGAGAATTCCAACTCCTCTCTTGCTCAAGAATGCTCAAATGATCGTGTCCTTCTCAACTCTCGACCTCTCTATTTATAGAGGAGATAAGGGTTATAAAGGGTACCCTAAAGGCTACCGTGCATAAAGATTTTTTATATGGC
This sequence comes from Stenocereus thurberi, assembly GCA_002740465.1. Classification (NCBI taxonomy): domain Eukaryota; kingdom Viridiplantae; phylum Streptophyta; class Magnoliopsida; order Caryophyllales; family Cactaceae; genus Stenocereus; species Stenocereus thurberi. Next base: position 14,563 of record NCQT01064051.1, read on the forward strand.
TACAGTTGCCTACAGTACACTGATGGCTACAGTATACATTTTATTTTATAGACCGGACACTTGCCTAAATAGGACAGCTACTTTTCAGGATTTTTAAAGATGACAAGATTAGTCATCATTATTAAGATTCTGCATATCTTCATCTTCAATTATATTTTTCATACCATCATTATCTGGATAATCATCAAAATTTTCTCAATTTGATTAAGATGCTTTAGATCATATTCTTCAAGTAACTCAAGAAGGTATTTCTTTTCTTCTTCTGATAAGAATTTTTCAGCTCTAACATCAAAGAGATAATAAAAAATATCCTCTGATTCTGCACCATCCACTTTCATGTAATCTTTAAATTCATTATTGTAGGCAAAAGTGGTGTTTCCACAATGCATTAACGTTTTTCCTTTTTCGATCAATGCCTAACATTGATGATAAATGTTAAAAAATCCAATAGTCCTTACTAATGCAAGATCAGTAACTAGGTGTACCGGATCTCGATGAATCCAATTTTGTCGTTGATCATTGGGATCGTCGCAATCAATGATTTGGACAAGATAATGGGCTAGTTTGGCTTTTCCATTTTCATATTCAATCAGGGCGCTATAAACCTCCAAAGTTAGGTATCTGCGAATTGGAATTTTTGTTGGTCCCTCAGGAGATCTAAGAATCCAATGAAATCTTTCGAACATATACTGCTGGAAGTTAGGTAAGGTTGAGAAAAATAGAAATTTTGGATCTAAGACTTCTGAGAAGTATCATCCCGTATTTTCAGGCTTTAAAGACAGGATCATTGGGCAATAATGAATTGGATGGAAAACAAATACCACCATCTCCAGATCTATCGGAAAAATGGATCATTGTATTCCAAAACTCTCAAATATCATAGGAATAAAAGTCGATGCAGGCTGCATACCATTCTTTGAACCATTTCTTTCTAACATGAGAGCTTATTTTTTCTTTGATATCATAAGGACACTGAAGATAACTAATTTGTAACTCTAGAAGGGAAAATCTCTGGGCTATTAGGTAGGCAGTAGATAATAAACCAAAACGTGATATACTTTTGTATGAACTTCTAGGTTATCAATAAGGATTTTACTAGAAGGCGTAACCCGATCTAGTAGAATTGGCATTTCATTAAGGATTTCCTCCTTTTCTGGTAGAAGGTCAACTTTGATGATCACCATTGGCGAGTTCTTGAGTTAGACTATCTGCCAGAGAGTTCTTCGATCCCTGTATATGTTCAATAGAGAAGGAAAACTGGTTAAGCTACAATTGCCAACGCAGGAGTCGCCCTTACACTTGCATATTTGATAAATTCTTTTTCACAAAACCAAGTATCCCTTTGCAATCAGTTCAAATGACAAAAGGTTTAGGGGCTAAAAAGATTAAGAATTTTTCAATTCCCCTTATGACTGCAAGGATTTCTTTTTCCATCGTGGGATAGTTGCATTTTGCTCTATTAAAGCTTCCACTACAATATTCGCAGAGTTTTTCTCCTTCTTTGGTTTTGAGTACCACACTCCAGTGCTCATTGCTGGCATCTGTCTCAAGAATTAAATCATTTCCTTCATTAGGTAGATTTAGAACAGGAAGATTTTTACGCATCTTTTTGATGTTCTGGACAGTCTTCGAATCGTTAGTGGTCCATGTCCACCTAACATCTTTCTTGAGTTTTTGCTACAATAGTTTTCTTAGTTGAGCCAAATCTTTAATGAACTCTGAAGCATAGGTAAGGCATTTAAGAAACCCTTGTAGTTGTTTTCTATCTTCAATCTTTTCAGGAAAATTTTCTATTTTTTCTAAAATATATTTTTGTAGAATAATTTGTCCAACTTTTATCTCTAAACCTAAGAACTCAATTTCTTGTTCTTCATAAATGCACTTATTTTTTCCCAGTATAATACCATGATCGATGCATTTTTGAGTGACAGCTAAGGCATAATCTTTATGTTGCTCTATGATTTTGGAAAAGATAAAGATATCATCAATGTAAACTAAACAACAATGATTAAGGTCTTTGAAGATGTTATCCATTCTTCTCTGGAATATCTGAGGTGCATTTTTAAGGCCAAATGGCATTACTATCCATTCATAATGATCTTGTAGGGCATTAAATGCAGTTAAAGGAATACTTTTCTCATCTATTTTTATCTGCCAATAACTGCTTTTGCAATCCATTTTCGGGAACCAAGAGGCTCCTAGAATTCTGTTAAAAAGGACCGTTCTGTTAAGAATATAATAACCATCAAAGATAGTATTATCATTAAGCTTTTCATAATTGATTACCATTCTAACTTTTCCTCTTTTTTCTTTAGCATGATTCCTTACAATAAAAGTAGGACTGATGTGAGGACTCTTACTATTTCTAATCAATCCTTTATCTGGAAGTTCTTTGAGTTGTTTATTAAACTCTTGAATGTCCTAGTGGATATACACCATTTGTTTAACTCATATAATAGTGTTGGGATTTAATAAAGTGATTTCAGCAAATGTTTTGTCTTTATCCTAAAATTTAAGAGGATTGTCAGAGTAGATGTCTTTTGCATAATTTTTCTTATTGTTCAACAACCTGCTCTTTAACAGATAACTCTAGTAATGAGATTGTCAGTGCTGCCTCTCTTGGTGCACACATTACCTTCTCACCACGCTGGCTGCGCGTAAATTCAATTTTCTGATGAGTATAAGCCTTGCTTACATTTTCAATAGGAATTGAGTGGCCATTAATCGTAAATATTATTTGTTTTATGCTCTGAGTGCAAGGTGAATATAATCTTTGAAAATGATTTTCAATAATCATATCATGAGATGGTTGATTAGTAGCCCATAGAACCGGTATAATACATTGAACTCTTCCTAATTGTATGGATAAGCCTTCTATGGTTTCATTGTGGCTCATAACACTATTATCAACTATCCTTACTTGTAAAGGATTTTTATCTCTTTTTCACACAAATTCTGAAAATAATGATCTCTTTCCAAAGCATACAGAACAACTACTATCTATGTAAGCACACCATTCATATTTATTATATCCCTCTAAACATGCCTTTATTGGGATATAGATACTATTAGGATTTGTATTGGTAGCTTCATAGCATATTTTCATAGTCATATTTTTGATTAATTCATCTTCTTAGATTGGTTCACTAACAGTTCTTGTTTTGTACCCAATGACCTTTCTATTTAGGCTTGTTAATCCATCTAGACAGGGTCTTGCAGCCTCAAAACTCATTCTATTCATTTCACTGATCATGCTAATTGTATCATCTTCCTTAAGCTCCTCTTTAGTGGATGAAGATCCTTCTCCTCAATCTGATCTTGCACTCATGCTTCTCAGTAATTAGGGTTTAATGGTGATTTTACCTTCTTCATCAATTTTTATTATATTTTTCTTATTAATCTTTGTATGATTGGTAAAACTAGATATCTATGAACGATCGATTTTTATCTCCTATGGATTGGACTTGATCCTCTGGATCTTTTGCATGGGGGTAGAACTTTCAAATTTCTCTGCTTCTATCATTGTTACCTTAGTCTTAGGATCTATTGTATTATCTAATTTGTAGATAATTTTTCAAAATATCCTTAAAGGATATCCTCCTTTTTTCATATCCATCCCAACTGTTTTTATCGTAAGGGATAGAAAGTTTTTAGCAAAATCTTCTTTTAGACTCACATAATATCTAGGTCGATAGTTGAAACCTACTGACCCATTACATAAATTGGTTTTTATCCCTGTGATTATTTGATTATTAAATTTGGTATGCCTAATATCATAGAGTAAAACGTAAAGATCAATATATTTACCATAATATTGTAATGGAGTGATTTGAACTTGGACGCTTCTGACATGGATAAACCTATATTTTCTATCCTTGTTATGCTTAAGGATATTCTCCCAATTAATCAGATTTACTTCCCGTACGAAAACTCACAATCCTTTATCTCAAGATCTCCTTCCATCATTTCACATACGTATTTTCTTTTCAATTGAAAAATGAATTTTTTTATAGATTATGTCTTTTTGGATTATGGGAAGAACCTAATCTCCTTTGACTTCTTCATGATCATTGTCTACCACAAACTCTTCTCCTTGAAGATCACACAGGCTAACCGAGCTACTTTTCATCATATGGCTAGTTTCTTCACAATCACTTTCTTCATATTCATTGTCC
>NCQT01064139.1:2897-13269 GCA_002740465.1 Stenocereus thurberi
TTTTTATTAAAATGAATTGCAATGTAGGCCCAACCAGTTTTTTCATAAACGTTTAATAATACAGGAATGCATATACTGAGGTTCGGCTTACAATTCAAAATATTTTCATGTTTTGTTTTAGGGAAATGCTCAGTAAATCACCCTGAGGCTGACAGGCCAACTGGAGGAGACAAGTGAGCGAGAAAGTCAAAATGAAACAGTAGTGTTTTAGTGCTGAAATATTTTGAGCACTGTATTGTGAAATATTTTGAAGTTGAAACTGTATATTATACAAGAGTTCCTATATTTTGGTGCAAATCTTGGAATAGTTGAATGGCTTGATGTTAGAACTCAATTATATATGGTTTAATGGGATGTAATTATATGAATGTCGTGTGATGGTAAACATTGTTTAGCGTTACTATATTTATTATTTACAGCAAAGCCATTTTTGGACGGTGGTAACACCCTGATCAATTGAGATAATATTTCTAATTGGTGAATCTAATGAAGGGAACGCAAACAATGAATTATGTATATTTAGGGTATTACACGCACCTTTTTACAGGAATAGATGAGGGGATTTGTCTCGCATCTCCTGTTCCGGTTCTTAGGTTGCTTCTGACATCTCGTGATTGGCCCTAAGGACTTTAACCAGGGGCACCACTTTCTTGCATAGTTGTTTCTCCCTTTGATCCAGGATTTGTAAAGGTCGCTCTTCATAGGATAGATCTACCTGAAGCTATACTAGGTCAGGGACAGTCACATAAGAGGGATCCAGGACGTACTTTCATAGTTGTGACACATGGAACACGTTATATACCCATTGTAATTTCGGTGGCAGTTCCAGGTGGTACGCCACCTCTCTACCTCTTTGTATAATCGGGTACTGCCCAATGTACCTCGGGCTAAGCTTCCTTGTCATACTGAATCTTGCAATCCCCTTAATGCGTGACACCTTAATCAAGACTTGATCGCCCTCTTGAAACTCTAATGGCCTCCACCTCCGATAGGTATAACTCTTCTGATGACTCTAGGTCACTCTCATACATTCTTGAATTATGCAGACCTTCTCAGTAGTAGCTTGGATCAGGTCAGGCCCAATGGTAAGGCTTCGTCAATCTCTTGCCAACACAGTAGGGTTCTGTACTTCCTCCCATACAGTGCCTCATACAGTGTCATTCTGATAATAGAGTGGTGGTTGTTATTGTAAGAGAACTCAATCAGCGCTAGTTGCTTGTCCCAAGCATCTAAATAGTCCATTCAGTCTGCCCATCCATAGCCGGGTGGACGACAGTACTGAAACAGAGTAGCGTTCCAAATGCTTCCTGCAACTTCTACCAGAAGCCCGACTAGAACCTAGGGTCCTGATATGACATTATGGAACGAGGCGTCCGGTGTAACCTGATGATTTCTTCGAGATACGTCCGAGCCAACCGGTCTAAGGTGTACCTTTCTTAAGAGTGAGCTTCCCTCCTTGTGCTGTTTCATCCGCGGACAAATAAGATTGTAACACCCCCGAGTGTGGCTTAAAAAGATCAAAGTGACTACTTATATCATCAAAGATGCACCTTTCTTTTTAGAAAGCCCACTTCTAAGAAATTCACAGTTAAGCGTGCTTGCTGGGGAGCAATCTCAGGATGGCTGCCCTCATGGAAAGTTTCCCAAATAGTGTGTAAGCGATGACGAAACACGCTAGAAAGACCTGTGGTAATTTGTGAAGCCAGTCGATGATCCTTGAAGCATTTATTAGTAACTGTCCGTGACCTGAGAGGGGTCGGGGCGTTACACTTGAGGTTTTAGGACTACTTAAAACTAAGGCTGTAACTTCGAAAGTGGGGGAAATCAAGGCCAAGATGGGTCATTGGGTTGTAGTTACTAATGCTACATCTGAATGTAAAAGCAGACTTTGGGTTAGCTAGAATGTTTGTAAGTGCCATGTTAAGACCTAGAAATACATAGAGTTTATTGATGTTGATTATATGAGGGAGATCTCTGTTGCCTTTGTGTATAGGTCAAATGAGAAGATAGAAAGAGCTATTGAATGATGGAGTCACACTATAGCCTATCCTTGGCTTATTGCTGGTGATTTAATTTTAAGAACTAAAGCACATGGGCACTGATTTCACATAAGCAACAAGCAAGGCAGCACACAAGTCTTTTCTCGACTAGATAAAATTTTACTAAATGTGGCGGCTTTAGAATCATATTCTGAGGCCTTTTATAAGTTGTTGCCAGAAGATATTTATGATTACGGTCCTCTGTTATTGTACCTTTATCACAAACTTGCTAAGAAAAAGCACGAATTCTAACTTTTCAATATTTGGGTCAAGCCTGTAGGTTCATAGAGATTGTGTTGAGTGTTTGCAACCAAGAAATCAAGGGGACAAGTATGTTCCAAGTGGTCTCTAAACTAAAGATGCTCAAGAACAATTGAAGCAACTTAATAGGAAGGTTTATGATGTTGTGTACTAAAATTTTGTGAAGGCTCAGTAGGAATGGCATCAGAAGCAACAAGAAATAAATGGAATGCCCTTAAATTCTGCACTCTATGACAAATGGATGCACCTACAGGAGAAATGCATGACTTGTCTCCATGCTAAAAGAAGTCTATTGCAATAAAAATCAAAAGAGGATTAGCTTAAAAAAACAAGGGATAGATGCACATAATTCTATTTTGGTAGCCTTAAGCGGAGGCACTATACTTACTCTATTAAAGCTTTGAGGATGCCTAATGGTAAGCTAACTTATAATTAGAATGATATTGGAGAGAATCTAGTAAATCACTTTCAGAGTTTCTTCGGACCAAAGATTATAGTGTATAACCCATCTTATAAAGTGATATTGAAGGAAGTTTACCTTACTCAGCCACAACAGAAAGACCTTGCAAAACCAGTATCCATGGCAAAGGTGAAATAAGCTATGTTCAGCATTGGAAGCTCTAAGAGCCTAGGACCTGATGGTTTTGATAGTATATTCTTCAAAAGTACATGGGATATTATCTGACCAAATGTTTGCAAAGATGTGTAAGAATTTTTCTTAATAGGTGAAGTGCTTGGCAGGTAAATGCTACTGTGCTGGCTATGGTACCTAAAGTGGTAAACACCATTCCCCCAAATGATATAAGACTTATTGCTTGTTGTAACACCCTCTATAAGTGTATAACAAAGGTCTTGTGCGTAAGGATCAAACCAGTGCTACTTTCTTTGGATCAAGTAGGTGCATCACTACTATCTAAAAGGAACAACTGTTTGGCAATACCAACCCACAACAAAGTGTAGTTGGTATAGGAAGAAACTAATGCATATCAGGGGGGGATATAAGCAAAGATCAACCTGCCAATAGTTAATTGTTGCAACACTAAATGGGGTTACAACCTACTTAGCATGAGAGCAAGTAAGCCAAGCTCTAGCATTCTTTAAAAATTCCCAAGTGCTCTTTTATTTTGTGGGTTCAGTTTTAGAAAAAAATTACTTACATGTGATATGATGCTAGGAATCAGAATTGATTGATCACCAGAATGTAGTCTGTGTTAGATGGAGTATAAAAGTAATGAGCATTTGTTCTTTAACTATCACACTTTAGTGTTGTGTGAGTATTTGTCCAGTGAAATAATGCACATGAAGACATGGCAGGTAGCTGGTACAAATTGGCAAGACTGGTTACCTCAACTGAGAGGAAGTAGGAAATGGAAGTTAAAGATATATTCGTTAGTAGCTACAATTGTACATAATTGTTGGATTGAGAGAAATAGAAGATTATACCGTAATGTTCATAGAGATGTATTTGCTGTTAAAATAGATTGTGGGGGAATGTTAGTGAGTAAGTTGAGAGGGATATAGTTAAGTGATGGTTATAATGTTTTGACTTGGTTATGCCTGGGTTATTAGACTTATGTACATGTTTTGGTGATTAGTAATACAACTTACCTCTTACCCCAAAAAGAAAAACTTTTTCTAATTTTGATTGTCTCATATGAAAGTGTAGTTTAAGAGAACGTGAAGTTTTCCATTCTTTTCTATAAGATTGTCCAATTCCTCCTTCTTTATAACCTCTAAAATATTGATCTATATTTTTTTAGTAAAGCTTAATTGACAATATGAAAAAAGTAACTGACTATAATGCTTTAATATTGTGCGTAGCATTCTTCATATGGTGTTCATCAACCTGAAAAAGCTATAGGATAGAATTCCGCGTAAAGTGTTATGGAGATGCCTGGAAAAGAAAGGAGTGTCACTTGTGTACATTCGAGTTATTAAGGATATGTACGAGGGAGGTAGGATGAGTGTTAGGACACCAGGAGGGGTTACCAATGACTTTTATGTTGGTCTGGATCTACATCAGGATTCCTCTTTAAGCCCATTCCTTTTCACTCAAGTTATGGATGACCCTGCAAAAGGGATTCAAGATGAGTTACCATAGTGTTTGTTATTCACATATAGCATTTTTCTTACTGATGAGACCAGAGATGGAATTAATGATAAGTTGGAGTGATGGAGACATTTATGGGAGTCTAGAGGTTTTATAGTAAGTAGATCAAAACCTGAATACCTACATTACTATTTTAGTTGAAGGGAAGATGCAGGTGGAAAAGTCCCCATTGACGGGATGATAATACCAAAGGTCGAGAAGTTTAAATATCTAGGCTCGATCATTCATTAGAATGGAGATATTGACGAAGATATTAACTGGCGCATAAAAGTAGATTGGTGAAAACGGAAGTATGTTTCATGTGTGCTATGTCATAAGAGGATGCCTATAGGATTAAAAGGCACAGTTTATCGTACGGTAGTTGGACAGGCTCTATCGTATGGGTCAGAGTGTTGGCTATGAAAAAGACATAGGTTCAAAAGTTGATGGTAGCAGAGATGAGGATGGTTAGGTAGATGTGTGGTTATACGAGAATGGATAGAATTAGGAATCGAGTAATCAGAAACTTAGTTAAAGTGGCTCCCGTCCAAGATAAGATGATAGAAACAAGACTCATATGGTTTGGCCATGTGAAAAGGAGTGTGAATGCTCCAGTGAGAAGATGTAAGAGGATTAGCAATCCCAAAGATAAAAGAGGAAGGGGACGATCAAAGAAGAGTTTAGACGAGGTGACTAGAGAGGATTTAAAAGCTGTCGGAATCATAGAGGACATGGCTCATGATAGGAGACTATAACGAGATCAGATTAAGATTTTAGATCACAAAGAGTTGGCCTCTTAGTTGTCTTTCGGTTGCAGCACGATGGGTTTGGATGTGATTTTTTTCATATGGCATGTTTGTATGCAGGTAGTACATACATTTGAGAGGACACGTTGTTTACTTATCTCTGTTTGTTAAGGTATAGTACATTTCTTTACTATGTTGTACGTATGTTTATATAGTTACGGCCACCAGATTTATTAGCATTTCTTAGTTCATTCCCAACTGCATATCCTTATTTGTTTCCATTAAATCTTTTCACAAAATCCTTCTTCTACAAAATATTTTCACAAAATCTTATATTGAGAGTATCTTCGAATCAGCCTCTCTACGGGCAGGGATGCTGATAGAGGTAAAACTATCTATATCTGGATCTTCCTAGACCCAGCGAAAACAGGACCCATACTGGGAGGTGGTGTTATTGTATATCCAATTTGTTTTGTGTAACATTCATTTTTAAAGGAAATTTGCGCGCAGTAGGCAATTATCATTAATGTATTTCAAATTTTTTTGATGGACATGTATTTAAAATTTATGATTGAATTAATTTAGATCAAATAAGGTGATTTGAGCTAAGGCCATCTATTCTCCCATATAAGAGAATAAGCAGAAAATATTAGCGAGTAGTATACTATCTTTCATTGTTATTAGTTTACACCATAAATATGCGCCACTTATAGGGGTTTTTTTTTTTTTTAATTTGTAGTAATACATGAAATATATGCGCCCCTTTATAGTAGGTCCCTTTTTCTCCTTTGTTTTTTTCTTCATATTGTGTGGTATGTTCAATAAGATTGGTTGCATTTAAATTTTATATATTTTATCTTTTTCTAAGTATTGTCCAATGTTTACTTTCTTATTGTTTGGTCAACAGTATGGTTTTTCTTTATTATATTATCAGTATCTATCTATAATTTTTTAAAATTTTTTTATAGAAAAGACATTTTTGTTACCAAATGATATCTTTAATCTTTATAGAATAACTTTATAACAGTCTTTTGTTCCAAATGGTAATATACTTATTGAGTATATGTAGAGTTGATCCGAATACCTAAATTTATCCGACCTAAAAAAATCGGGTAGTGTCAAATTTTAAATATGGGCATAACATTTTCATCTTAATGTGCGAACCTGATTTTGTCCTGAATTTATCCTTGTTTGAATTCCCCGACGCAGAAAAATGGAGATTGTTGTCAATTTCTTGTCCGAATTTTAATATTCCTTGATTTGTTCAACCTGAAGTTCACTCGAACCCGAATTGTTGTTAGCACTATGTGTACATATATGCATTACTAAATAGCTTTAGTTCACATCTTGTGTACAAATGAAGTCTAGTATCTATTTATATACCAAAAGAGAAGTTTATAAGGGAAACCCAAGTGTATACAACAAAATTTTGGGAGGTTTGATAGCAACAAAGCAAATCACGAATCCACAATGTTGCCCTTAAAAGTCATGTTTAATCAGGCTCTAGTTACTGATACATAGTTAAAACTTTTTTGTTTTTCATTCATCAAGATTATCAACCATGCTGAGATCAATATAACAAAATAATTAGAATAAGATTTTAAAGGACTTCAAATAACACTTAAACGTTATATTATATTTAACTTAAATCATTAGGGGAAAAAAAAGAAATCTCATTAGGTTTACTATGTAGAAAACTAATAAGTTTTGTACTTGAATTATTGCATGACTGGTTGTACTCATACGAGATCACAACGGCAGTAGAATACAAAGGATCTAACTTGATCTATTTAGTGTGTATTCTTTTTAACTTATTATAAATAACTTATTACTAAGCAATGCTGATGAGTGCCGAGAAGTGTTGATAAGTATTAATGAGTACTGATCAGGGCTGAAATTGTGAGTAAAAAATATGATCTAGTGCTCACAAGTGCTAATTAGGTCTAATTGGTACTGATTAGTGCTTATTAGTGTTGAATACTGATGATAAGTATTTGTGATAAATTGAAAAGAACAAGATCCTAAATTTTATTTAGCAAACTATTAAGACTTAATCTGAGAGCTTCCTATCGAGACTAAACCAACTCTTGAATGTTTAAGCAAATAAATGCTAAAATTATAAACAACTGATATACCTAGCTTTGTTATTAATAAATTAAATGAATTTTAATATTGTTTGATAGCATATTGTCCGAAAGATATAGAAAAATTTGAAAACACAATTATTATAATTATTTTTTCATTGAGTTAGTTATGATTTTTTACCTCACGGGTTACCGAAGCAAGTATATACATTAAAATGATACCAAACACAATGCTTGCGCAATATGAGATGCCCTAATAGTTAATACTTATATGCCAAATTCCAATTAGAGCATGTAATATATCTATTTGACAATGAACTTCAACTTACTAATGATCATTAATTGGGTTGGTTTGTAATGCAATGTAATCACTCATCTCATCAATCATGAAATCAATACTGACAATGATTATTATGTTTATATCTTCTATATCGTAACGACTTAGTGCTCATGAGTGCGACTTACGTCTAATTGGCAGTGATTAGTGCTAATCAGTGCTAAATGCTAATGATAAGTATTTATAATAAATTGAAAAGAACAAAATCCTGAATTTTATTGAGCAAACTATTAAGATTTAATCTGAGAACTTCCTATCAATACTAAACCAACTCTTGAATGTTTAATCAAATAAATATTAAAATTATAAACAACTTATAAACCTAGTTTTGTTATTGATAAATTAAATGAATTTTAATATTGTTTGGTAGCATATTATTTAAAAGATATAGAAAAATTATGAAAATACAATTATTATAATTATTTTTTCATTAAGTTAGTTATGATTTTTTATCTAATTAGTTATAACTTTGCATCATAGTTATTGCAACGAACTTTTAAAAAGTTGTTAAAGTTTATAAAATATTAAAAAATTAAAAAAAAAAATTAACATGTGCATTGCACGGGTTACCGAAGCAAGCATATACATTAAAATGATGTCAAACACAATGTTCTACAATATGAGATGCCCTAATAGTAAATACTTATGTGGCAAATTCCAATTAGAGCATGTAATATACCTATTTGACAATGAACTTCAACTTACTAATGGCCATTAATTGGGTTGATTTGTAATACAATGTAATCACTCATCTCATCAATTATGAAGTCAATACTAATAATGATTATTATGTCTATATTTTTTAAATCGTACCGATGCACATAATTATCTGATAGAGCAAATATTATATAATTGAGTTAACAATATTAAACACAAAAACAAAAGGCATATTTATTGTCAAGGCACATTAACATGCATAATAAGATTTCAAAGAGAACAATGACCTTAATTTACAATCAAATGAATGTTAGCCATTGGCGAGATGTAAAAGCCTAATTAGTAACACATTTTGATATTTCTCTTTCTATAGTATAGAAATTTGTATGGGCAAACTATAATGCTACATCTTTAATACGCATTTTATTACGTACAATCAGGTGAACAACTCATTTGTCCACCTGGACCCACCACCAGCCATTTTCAGTCGCGCAAGTACCCCTTTATTAAAAAAAAAAATTCATAGTTCTCAGTTCTTTGAATTTGTGGTTTTCATTCTCTCCCGTTCTCACACTACTCTATGCTCGTTGCTTCGATTGCTTTAGCTTTCAGTTACTACAAATGGCTGCATTGAATCTTAACATTGCTATTGATGTTGAATCTTCGTCAAATGCGAATTCTTCATCAGGTTTGATAGCGTTTTTGAATCTCTATTTTGTTTCGGGGTTTGGAAGTTGTTTGCTTTAGTTTGGGGTTTTGATGAGTTAATTTCAAGATGTTTGAACTGGATTGCATTCATTATTATATTAATGTTTTGTGGAAATATAATGCAATTGTTAGTTTAAATATACAGTTGGTGTTTGCGAGTTGTTCTTCTGCATTTTTGGTGGAATGCTTGGTTGACGTTTTGAGTTGTGTGTTATGTTAATTTGGGTTAAGATACAAGTGTACACTCTTTTTTGGTTTAATTCTTGAATATACTTTGTTGTATATGAATTTTGATAGGTGACATATGAGAAATGGTAGCTCATCGTTATTAGTTGTGTGCTCACTAAATATAGTCGTTATCTCACTAAAGATATATATTTAGCTCACTATAAAGAATATGTTATCTTGTACTACAGAGCAATTTTTTGCTGACTAAAAGAAACATTTAGCTCACCAGGATTAAACTGCGTGCTCATCGATTTTGCATTATAGCTCACCACAAATGTTATGATTGTTTTTCCATATGATATTTGCACTGTTGCTATATACATATGAGAAACAACAGCTCACCAATATGAGTTATATGCTCACTAAATATAGTTATTGGCTCGCTAAAGAAATACATTTAGCTCACTGTGATTCAGCTTGTATTCATCAATCATTTGTCAGTTTCTCTGCTCGCTAAATGTAATCACTATATTCAACCTTATGCCTATCATGGAAGAGAATCTATTGCCTTTGACTATACTACATACCATTTTCTGCTCATTAACACAAGCGTTTGGCTCACTAGAATGAAAATTATGCTCAACAATTTTGCATTATAACTCACCATAAAAATCATGTTGTTTTTGCAGATGATACTTCATTTTTCGTATCTACATTAAATCGTTCTATTGCGAAGGCTGTTGATGTTGATGATTATGTTAGGATTTTGTGCAATCCTACTGGTGGTTCAAAGGGCAAAGGCGCGGCTTCTGATGATGGCAATATTGTTTATGGTGTATCTAATTATGTTGTGATTGATAAGGAGAAATATGTAGATGATGATCAATGTGTTGTTGAAGTGAACGAATCTGATGAATCAGAGCTGATTAGTAAAAGGGTTGGTTCTCTAGATGCTGTATTTGAGGTATACAACGAGTATGCTTTTCGTAGGGAATTTTCCGTTAGGTGTGACAAGTTGTGAAGGAGAGAGGGTTCACAAAAGGTTCATTCAAGGGAGTTTTGTTGCAGTAAACAAGGTGTTAAAAGGTGTCCTGGGAAAAAAGACAAGACACTCATACAACGGAGCCAGAGGTGTAATCGTAAACCTAGAGCTATATTTTATATTGAACCTAATGGGGATTGGGTTTGTAAGAAGTATAAAATGGTTTATAATCATGAATTGATTTTGGAAGATGAGGTGCATAAGTTGAGGTCACATAAAAAAGTTGAGAAAGTTCATGTAG
>NCQT01064160.1:0-12455 GCA_002740465.1 Stenocereus thurberi
AAAAGGGTCCCCAAGGTTCGATTGGTGACTTCGGTTTGTCCATCCGTTTGGGGATGACAAGTAGTGCTATATTTGAGCTTGGTGCCCATCTTCTTCCAAAGTGTCACCCAAAAATGGCTAAGGAACTTGGTATCACGATCTAAGACTATGGATTTCGGGATGCCATGCAACCTCATTACTTCTTTGAAGTAGAACTCAGCAATATGGGTGACATCATTCGTCTTGGTACATGGGATGAAATGTGCCATCTTGGAAAAGCGATCTACAACCACAAAGATTGAATCTTTGCTCCTTTGTGTCGTTGGTAGCCCTAGGACAATATCTATGCTAACATCTTCCCATTGGAGAGTTGGAACCGGCAAGCGCATATAGTGGCCATGAGGTAGTAAGTGACTTTTGGCTACTTGGCAAGTAACACATCTTTTTATCACATCTTGGACATCCTTGCTCATACTTGGCCAATAATAGTGCTTCTTTAATATGATAAGAGTCATGTTCTCCCTAAAGTAGCCGGCCAAGGATCCGCCATAAATCTCTTGAATGAGTAACTCCCTAGTCCCACATTTAGGGATACAAAGCCGTGGGCCTTTGAATAAGAACCCATCTTGAATCAAGAAGTCTCCTTTTGGATGCCGCTTGCATTCCTTATAAAGCTCTCCAAAGTCTTCATCATCTTCATATAGGGATTTCAAATGCCCGAAACCCAGGATGCATGCATCGAGTTGGAATAAGAGTGGATGCCTTCTTGATAAGGCATCGACTCCTTCGTTTAGCTTGCCGGATTTGTGCTTTATAGTGAAGTGGAAAGATTGGAGAAACTCCACCCATTTGGCATGCTGTGAGTTAAGCTTATGTTGCTCTTGAATATACTTCAAGGCTTCATGATCCGAATGCAATATGAACTCACTAGCCACCAAATAATGACTCCAATGCTCCAGACATCTCATGATTGCATAAAACTCTTTATCATAGGTTGAGTACTTCCTCCTTGAGTCACATAGTTTCCCACTAAAGAAGGCTAAGGACCGCCCTTCTTGAGCGAATACTCCTCCAATGCCAACTCCCGATGCGTCACATTCAACTTCAAATACCTTATCAAAGCATGACAAGGCTAGGACCGGGGCTTGAGTGAGCTTGGACTTGATGGTGTCGAATGCCCCTTGAGCTTTAGGGCTCCACATGAAGGTTGTGCCTTTAATCACTTCGGTAATGAGGGCTATGATAGTGCTAAAATTTCTAATGAACTGCCTATCAAAAGGGGGAAGCCCATGAAAACTTCTCACATCATGGATGCTCTTTGGTGTAGGCCAAGACCGAATTGCCTCAACTTTGCTCTCATCTACCTTGATGCTGTGGCTCGTAACAATGTAACCAAGGAAGGTCACCTTATAAGTGAAGAATGTACACTTTTTGAGGCTACCATAAAGCTTCTTCCTTTCAAGGACCTCCATGACTTGAGTTAGGTGCTCCCGGTGCTTCTCTTCATTCTTGCTATAAATCAAGATGTCATCAAAGTATACCACCATAAATCTCCCAATGAATGGTCGAAATACTTGATTCCTGAGCATCATAAAAGTGCTTGGAGCATTAGACAATCCGAACGGCATGACTAGCCACTCATACAAGCCCCCTTTTATTTTGAAGGTCGTCTTCCATTCATCTCCTTCTCTAATCTGAATTTGGTAGTAGCCACTCCTCAAGTCCACCTTAGAGAAAACACTTGAGCAATGTAACTCATCAAGCATATCCTCAAGCCGTGGTATAGGATATCTACACTTGATGGTCATCTTGTTGATTGCCCAGCTATCTACACACATTCGCATACTCTCATCCTTCTTTGGAACTAACAAGGCCGGCACCGTACATGGACTAAGGCTTTCCCTAACCAACCCCTTGGCCATCAACTCTTCTACTTGCCTTTGAATCTCTATGG
Source organism: Stenocereus thurberi (assembly GCA_002740465.1). Lineage (NCBI taxonomy): Eukaryota > Viridiplantae > Streptophyta > Magnoliopsida > Caryophyllales > Cactaceae > Stenocereus > Stenocereus thurberi. Next base: position 1,934 of record NCQT01064160.1, read on the forward strand.
TCTCCTGAGGGTTCATTCTATAGGCTGGTTTGCTGGGAAGTATGGCTCTGGGAATAAGGTTAATGTGGTGTTGGATGGATCTTTATGGGGGTAGGCTGGATGGTATCTCTTTGGGAAAGACATGGGCAAAGCATTTAAGAAGTGAGATGGCTATGGGATCAGAAGGTGGGGGAATCTCGAATTCTCCTAGTGAGGTGAGAATCCACTCCTTGAAGGCCTTGAACGCATGATGGGAGGCCTTAAGAAGGGGTTCACCAAAAGTAAGGAGCAAGTCCGAATGGTCTTGGTTCTTTTGTGGCTTACTTTTGTGGAGTTGGGATGGGCTTAAGGGGGCAAGGGTGATCTTCTTTCCATCTTTATGGAAGGTGTAGGTATTCAAATGACCATCATGCATCACCCTTCAATTAAACAACCAATGTCTCCCCAACAAAAGATGGCATGCATCCATGGGGATAATGTCACACCACAATTCATCATGATAATTCTTACCGATAGAGAAGGAAATCAAGCATCTTGACTTGACTTATAATCCCTTACCTTACTTACGCCATTGGATGTTGTAGGGATGGGGATGGGCTGAAGCTTGAAGGCCTAGCTTCTCCACCATGCTTACGGAGGTGACATTTGCACAACTCCCCCCATCAATAATGAGAGAGCATACTTTGCCTTGGATGGTGCATCTTATGTGGATTATGTTCACCCTTTGTTCTTCTAAGTCTCCCTTTTGACTACTCAAGGCTCTTCTCAAGATAAGCAATTCTTCTTCATCCGCTTCCTCCACGACCTCCTCTTACTCTTCCATTAGGTACACTTCCTTCTCCTCCTCCTCCTCATCTTCCTTACATGCCTCCCATTCAGCCAAGGAGATAATTCTCCTATTAGGACATTCCGAGGCTATATGACCTAGGCCTTGGCATTTGAAACATCTCCTATTGTTCATAGGAGAGGGGTTAGGCCGGTTTGAAGGGGTTGGTTTCTTTGAGGGGCTTGGGACTTTTGTGGGGTGGAAGGGGTAAGAACCGAGGGTTTGGAAGGTGGGTAAGAGCTCCCCTTGTTGAAAGGTTGGCTCTGAGGGAATGGTTTAGGAGGGTCTTTTTTGTGGAGTTTGGCTTTTCTTTATTGCTCAACTTTGTGGGCTAGAACACACACTTCATCAAAAGTAGTATATTGTTGCAATTCAACCACATGAGCATACTTAGGATCAAGTCCCCCTAAGTACGTTACTATGGTTTGCTCTTCGACTTCTCTAAGGTCACACTTAATCAACAACTTTTTAAACTCTCTAGTATACTCCTCAACACTCATATTACCTTGAGTTAGGTTATGGAGTTTAGAGTAACTATCTTGAAGATAGGAGGGTGGTAAGAAACGGGCCTTAAGTTTGGCTTTCATCTTTTCCCAAGTTCGAATCTTCCCCTTCCCTTGTCTAGCTCTTTTAGCACACAAGTTAGACCACCAAAGGGAAGTGTATTTATGGAGTCTAAGGGCAATAAGTTTTACCGTCTTTTCCTCTGGGATTTCCTTGAAGTCGAAGATTCTTTCAACGGTTTAGAGCCATTCCAAGAACTCGTCAGGATCAAGTCTCCCTTCAAATTCCGGAACTCCACCTTGATGTCCCCAAGATTAGGTGCATTCCTCCTATGCCTTCTTGGTATTCTTAAAGGTTCTTCCTCACTTGAAGAGTTCAAGTGATGGCTCTTATCATGGTCTTCTTCTCCTTGATCAGATTCGGATGAGTTCGAAGTACGAGAACTTCTAAGCTCCTTTTGTTTTTGCTTCATCGACTCACTAAGTTGGCGCTTTAAATACTCATTTTGACTCCTAATTTCTTCATTTTGTACGCTCAAGGCCTCATAATTCTTCATGAGGGCTTCAAACTTCTCATCCATAGTCACACTAGCAGACATCTTTCCCTTTGGAGTGAAGAATTTGTGTCTTAGGAACGGATGGGCGCTCAGGGTCACGGGTGGACCGTGCTGATCTTCTAAAATAGGGTGTCGAGGGTTGAGAGGTGGCACGGTCATGCTCAGCAGCACGGTGTGGCCATGCTGATCTTCTGTTTGGCACGATTTGTGCTTTGTCTCAGGATGTTTTGTGAGTGGTTTTTGGGTTTGTGTTTAGGACGGTGGAAAGTGTGTTTAGGCTGAAGGTATAGGCCAAGGGAGACCTTAGCGCTGATACCAAATATGATGCATCTCTAAGGGGGAAGATAGGGAACACGAAGGTAGAAGGCAACAAGAACTCAAAATAGCTAGCAAACTTTGAAGTCACAAACTCAAACTATGACTTACTTGGGGTAAACCGAAGCTAGCACTCTCCTTGGATATAGAAGCACCATCAAGGCTTATCCTAGGGCCCTTAACAACCTCTTGGATATAGAGACACCACCAAGAAGAGGCTAAGACTCTTGCTAGATCACCATCCTACCAGGCCAAAGATAGAGATAAGTTAGAAGAGAGTTTGAGAGTTCAAAGGAGCCAATACTCAACTTCATTCAATATGCAAGCCAAAACAATGAGTACAAGGCTGATTAGAGGGCTTATACGATCCCTCCTAAGTACAAAACATCAGCTACAAATTCAAATTAGTAAGCTAAATTAGGTATATTTTGAAAACCCAAACTAGCCTACAAAAGGGAAGATGCAACCGTGGCTTGACAACACTTAATTGTTGATCTTGAGGCTGAGTTGTTGACTTGTGAGGCTTGGGAGGACATAATCAGATTCAAGGCATTAATCATGACCTTTACAAGTGGATTAAACCTTGATAAGAGCAAAAACACCTCAAAAAGAACAAAACGAAGCTGGCCGTCTTTACCCGGGTAAAAGGGATTTTCTTCCCTTAATTTGCTGGTTAATGGCTCCTTAGGTGTGTAATTTGGTTGAGCTTTTTTATGGCCACTTGATAATATTTTTAATGTACTTTTAAGCCATAAAAGTTTCAATCCAAATGGAGGCACTTTGGTCATCCAAACAGACCCATTTCCAGAACTGGGCAGAACTAAAACAGTTTTGAGCACTTGCATTCAACAGCTGATTTGAGGGAGCAAATGACCTCCAAGTGACTTGCAATTAGTCTTATTGGAAAGAGCACATCTTAAATTTAAAGCAAGGCCTCCTGCAACCGAATTATACCTTTGGGAAGATTAAGAATTGACGTGCACAAGACCAAGTTTGTGCATAGGCCTAAAATCGTGAATGGGCTGAGATGCGTCTTGGCAAGCTAAGCTGAATTCTTGGATTTTACCAATGAAATTTGACTCCCTTGGGCCTCCTTGAGGGCTAGTGATCATGCTCATGGATAGATCTCCATCAATTTCTCTCTTAATTTTGCTCTAGCACTTGGTTTGTTGAAGAGAGCATTGACTTTCTTTATTGTGATTATCTTCATGTTCTCTTACTGTCATGCTTGCAAATCCCATGTTATAGGGTTCGACATGTTTCTGTGTGCTTTGATGATGTTTGATTTGATGAGTCAATCCTGAAGTTATAGAGTGGCTATTGCTTCATGCACCCAGGTTATTAGGATGCTTTAGTTTAAGTGCACCTAGCACCTAACCTGGTAAGATTGGTGTCTTTTTTCCCTTTTCATTCTCCTCTTTTATTTCCTTTGAATAATGCTTTATCTAAGCATCGAGAAATGTAGTTTTATGTTTTCCATTTTGGTTTTTAGTTTGCATACTAGTTAGAGCACGAGGTTTAGGTTTCCTTTTGTTTGCATTGGTGTGTTCCATTTTAGGTTTACATATAGGATTGTATGGAGTGATGTTATGGATTGGCTAGAGATGCCCTCCAATGATGAATTTTTAGGCAAAATACCTTTCATAAGCCTAAGTAACTTTGATGTATAATCCCTTTGGTGCCAAAATTTGTGAAGGTTTTGTGAATATTTCTTGTTTTGACCCTTGTCTTAAATGAGAACTACGTTCCCCTTAGAGTCATTTACACTATTGTTTGTACATGATAGTTATTTTATGAGCTAACTGAAACTTTGGTAGATATCCCATGAGACTTTGATCCTTAACTAGAATTTATTATACTGAGTCTTATGTTCTTGCGTGTGTGTGACTCTTCCATGTTGCATCTCTCGTACTTGCCTAGATTCTTGCTTAAAACCATATTAGTATGTGCATAGTTGATGATATGATAGATGCATTCTTTCTATAATTAGTTTAGCCACATAGCCAAATAGCCTACCCTTGAGTTACACCTTAATCCATTTGCTAGCCCCATTGACCTTATGACCTTTTTCTTGTTGTGGTCCCTTCATATTAACCCCTGGCCAAACACATGTTCCTCTCTTTATGCTAAGTCTATGTAACGGAACTTCATCTATGTAATGGGTGGTGTTGGGGTAATTGAGTCTAAAGTGGCTTCGGTATGTTAGTTTATTAAAGGATTGATGTCATTGAGCATTTAGTTGTGTTCATGATGCATAGTGAATTCCATTTATCTAAATAACGAAATGAAATGCATGCAGATGAGTCCAATGAATGTTGAAGACTAATCTCTCCAAAGAAAAACCAAGAAAGATAGAGAGAATTCCCAAATAAGAAGCCTCTAATGGAGTAGATTCAACACTTATAATAGGTAGCAAGTAGGTAAATCAACCCACACTCTAATCCTCTAAAGCCTTAGCACTAAGAATTAGATTAAAGGGAAGACTCAATCACTACCCTCCTAAGAGAGATAAAGAATTTGATATTTTTGAGGAAGACTAAGCTCCAAGCTCTCATATCATTTATCAAATCTGATTTTTCGTGGAGGTAATTGGGTCCTTAAATACATAATGAGAGTAGGAAGTAACTATATATTAGTGGGGCAAGTGGGCTAATAGGAGGCTTATAAGATATCCTAAGAAAATAAATCAAGATGCTTAAGATAAATATAATCACTATGAGCTATATTTCCCAGGATTTATACTCCATCTTCTGAAGAGCCTTGAGTAGATTCTACTCATCCAAATGAGGTGACACAACTTGTTAACTATTTCCTTATGTGTGGAGAATCATCCCATGCTGATTAATCTCGAAAATTACAGCCATAACCTCCTTAATTAAGCCCATAATCAAAACTGTGCATTTTTTAATCCTGGACCGACCTTTGCTTGGTATTTAGCCAATAACGTCCTTAATACTTAGTGTTTGAGTGTGATTCAGGACTTGTTAGAAAATAGACATTCGGCACTTCCTATTTGCATACAATTGGCAGAAAATAGAGCTCATTTGCTAGGTTAAATTTGAGCTAGAAAGAAGCAAAGTATTGTGCCCAAAACTAAAACTAAGGTAATTAGGTGGTTACAGGAGGATTAAGTGGTTGACTCCTTATTTAGGGATACTATTGATCCAACCACCTTTCCTAGCCCTACTGAGATCTTTTTAAGGGCCCCAAGTTAATATTAACCTATGGGGACCTAGTCCTTGACTTAGGGCCATTTTTAGGCCAACTTAGTTCATGACCTTCACTAGCGAGAGTAGGCCAACCTAGAGAGTTGCTCCGCATCAACCCTTCTCCCTTAAAGAGGGTTTGTCCTCAAATCCTCATCATATTCTTCATTGTCTTTAAGGTAAGGAGAGAGATCCCCAACATTAAAGCTGGCAAATATTTGTGTATCTCCTGAAAGTTCAATCTTATATGAATTCTCTCCCACCTTTTGTACCATCTTGTATAGACCAACTCCTCTAGCCTTGAGCTTGTTCTTCCGTCTTAAGGAAAACCTTTCCTTCCTTAAATATAACCATATAAGATCACCCGGTTTGAACTCAAGGTGTGGGCGATTCTTGTTGGCCTTTTGCTTGTATTGCCCATTCACTTTTTCAATTTGTGCCCTCACTTGCTCATGTTGCTTCTTCATTTCTTTATCTCTTTCTTCGGCCTCAAAATTCACCCTTCATTCTTGGGGAATAGGTATAAGATAAATGGAAAAAAGGGGATGAAGACCATAGCACACTTCAAAGGGAGAGTAAGAGGTAGCATGGAAGAAGCCCTATTATATGCAAATTTGGCATGAGCAAGCTTGACATCCCAGTCCCTTAAACTCTTACGCACCATACCCCTAAGCAAGGTTGTGGGAGTTCTATTTATCACCTCCGTTTGTGCAATAGTTTGAGGATGGTAAGTAGTGCTAAAAAGCAACTTAGTCCCCATGAGCCTCCATAGGGATCTCCAAAAGTGAGATAGAAATTTGGCATCCCTACCCGACATGATGGTTCTTGGAATACCATGGAGCCTCACCATTCCTTGAAAGAAGAGGTCCGCAATGTAGGTAGGATCATCACTCTTATGGCATACAATGAAGTAAGCCATCTTGGAGAATCGATCCACCACTATTATGATCACATCATTTCCCCGAAGGGTTCTTAGAAGGGCCACAATAAAGTCTATGGTAATGTCATCCCAAGGCCTTGAGGGAGCCGAAAAAGGAGTGTAGAGACTTTGATGGAAATGATTCTTAGCCATGTGATAAATGTTGCATCTTGAGATCTCCTTATGAACATCCCTACCTATCTTAGACCAATAAAAATGATCCTTGAGTATCTCAGGGGTCTTATTAATGCCAAAATGACCAGCTAAGGCTCCTTGACAATCAAGTCCCTTGGAGGACTTTTAGGGGTGCAAAGCTTATTTCCTTTGAAGAGGAAACCATCTTGAAGAGTGAAAAAGCCAAAGTTAGAAGGATTCTCCACCACTTCCTTAAATTCTTCATCCTCAGGGTATAGAGCTTTGATGGAATGAAGTCCAAGAATCTTCACTTCAACGACTGAAAGGAGAGCATATCTCCTTGATAAGGCATCGACCATAATATTCTCTTTTCCACTCTTATGCTTACAAGAGAAGGTGCAAGATTGAAGGAACTCAACCCATTTAGCATGTTTAAAGTTCAATTTGTGTTGACCATTAATGTAGGACCATGCCTTGTGATCCGAATGGAGCACAAGGGGCTTGGGGATGGAGGTGATGATTCCAATGTGCTAAAACTCTAACAATAGCATAGAATTCCTCATCATAAGTGGAGTAGTTGAGCCTCAAGCCACCAACTTCTCATTAAAGAAAGCTAGAGGGCACTTAGCTTGAGTGAGAAGCGCACTAATCCCAAAGCCACTAGCATCAAACTCAACATCAAATAGAAGATCAAATTGAGAAGAGCTAAGATAGGAGCTGAACAAAGTCTACCCTTGATAGTTTCATAGGCCCTTTGGGCGATCTTTGTCCACTCAAAGCTTCTTTTTTCATACATTCAGTCAAGGGAGCCATAATGGAGTTAAAGTCTTTGATGAACCAGCAACAGAAAGTGGTCAACCAATAGAAGCTTTGCACTTCGATGATGGAGGTAGGAGTAGGCGAATTCTTGATAGCCTTAACTATATATTCATCAACTTAAATTCCCTTACCGGGCACAATATAGCCAAGAAAGACAACTTGACGAGTGGATAGTTTACACTTCTCAAGTTTTGCAGATAACTGTTGCTATCGCAATACTTGGAACATTTGAGAAAGCTGCTCTACGTGAGATGTTTCATCACGAATATACACCAAAATATCATCAAAATGAACTACAAAAATTCTTAATGAATAGTCTCAAGACCTCATTCGTGAGCCTCATGAAAGTGCTAGGAGTATTAGATAGACCAAATGGCATCACAAGCCACTCATATAACCCATATTTGGTCTCAAAGGCGGTTTTTAACTCATCTCCTTCTTTCATTCTAATTTTATGATAGCCACTCCGAAATTCAATTTTGGAAAAGATCTTGGACCCATGCAACTCATCAAGTATATCAACCAATTGAGGAATAAGGAATCGAGACTTGATAGTGATGTTGTTTATGGCCCTAGAATCGACACACATACGCGAAGTGCCATTATTTTTAGGTACCAAAAGGGCGAGAATTGAATATGGACTCAAGCTTTCCCTAATGTACCTACAGTCAAGCAACTCTTGGAGTTGTCATTGAAGCTCTTTCGACTCAACAGGATTACACCTATAAGATGGCGTGTTTGGCAAACGAGCACCTAGTAGGAGATCAATTACTGCTTAATTCCTCTTAAAGGAGGGAGCCCTAGGGGTAAATCATTGGAGAATACATCCTCAAACTCTTTCAAGAGTGATTGAGCTAAAGCATGCATGGGTTTCACTCTCTCACTTGTGTTTGATTCTACCATAAGTAAGACAAATAAAGGCTTGCTTTTACTAATGGCTCTCTCCACTCATGTTTCACTCATAAATAGGCTTTTCTTACTTCCCATCCCTAGCTTGGATTTGAGGAGTTTAGATGGAGGTAGCGATGTCAAAGTAAGGTTATGACCCATGCACATGAATGCATAAGTATTGGCATGTCCATCATGACTCATATGATTATCAAATAACCATGGTCTACTAAGTAACAAATGACATGCATCCATGGGAAGAACATCACATAGTACTTCACCATAACATGGACCAACCGAAAATGCAATAAGTGCTTGTTCATTTGAGCCATTTAAGAGAATAAGGAGTGGGATACACCTTTGCTGGTAATTAAAGTTTATCAATGAGCGCTGTGGGAGCCTGATATGGCCGCAAGCGCACGGTGGCGTTACAGTAAATCAAAATCATCTCCCACAAGGACTAGGCTGATCTATTAGACTATGTTCCCTCAAGATAGGCTAAGCAAATTAACATGTGAGACAGAAATTAAACTAATCTACTATATAATCTAATGGATAAATATTCAAGGAATTAAGTCAACCAATCAATGACCCAGTTCAAGAGTAGATAGAGCACTTTCTCTTTAATGTGGAAATTTTAACACGAATTATCCAGATATCACAACCCTCTTTCAAGATGAAGTGAAATACCCAAATCAAATCAATCACCAACTCTCATGGATTCTCAAGTAGTCCAGGTTCATTAGGCATACGATTATCATTCCAGATTTCTCAATTGATAATTCTTTATCAAGACATCACACAATCACGTCGAATCTGGTGATTCTGACATCAGATTTCACCTTTAAGATCTTCACCCAATATCTAATATAACCCAGAAGGCGATCAAACTTCTTACAAGAAATTCAAACTCCAGACTTGATGAAAACCCCAACAATTCAAAAGCGCACCAAATAATCAATTCAAGAACATAGATAAACACAAGTTTAACATCAACCCCAAGAATCAAAATTACAAATTAACATGAATTACCATCTAATCTATCAATCTAGAAAGCAATAAATCTAATGGACAAAGGAGAACGGAAGAGAAAGAATTGCTCAGCTCGAACATGTGCTTGAATCCGTTGATTTGCATACCCGATCCCACTTCCTCACAAATCTTGCCCTTCTACTCGCACTCTCTCACTCTAAAAAATGGAGTCTATTCGTAACTAGATGTCAAAATTGAAATGAATGGAATGAATGATGGCAAAAAACAGGCCCTTTATCATGGAAAAAACATATCAGCCGAACATCAAAATGTTTGGAAGCCGAACAGCCACAAGAAAACTAGGAAGATGGGGGGGAATAGGGACTAGCACAGACCATGGCCCCCACCACGACTTGACCATGGCGGCCTCTGGCAAGTCCGTTCTCATGATAATTCATTTACTGCTTCTTCTGGATCTTCCTCGACCATGGTTCTGGCCACGATTTGACTATATTGAGTGTCTTTGGGCCTTTTTTGCTATCTTCTTTCATCCACACGGCCTCAAAATCTTCATTCTATTCAAACAAGTTGGCCCACTAAGTAAAAATCTTTAAACACTATCAAAACAAGCGAAACCAAGTATAATAGTATAAATAAGGGCATAAATCGTACAACTAAGTATATTAATCCCCTAAAATGACCCCCAAATACTCAAATAATCCATACAAATATGTCATTCATCACTCTCCAATGCTTAAACTATTGCTTGTGTTCAAGCAAACACTATATAAAATCGATACGGGGAGATGCCTCTAGGACTCAAAAACACAACAACCTCCTGAAAGTAAGCCTGTCATAGCATATGACAAGTAAGAATATCAATCAATGGCAACCCCAAATGGTACGCAAGTCGTTTCAAAATTGGGAGGATGAGAAGGTTTTCAAAAAAGTATAAGATCACAAGGTCGATATCGAACTTGATCACCCCCAAGCAACCACAAAGCATGTCATACAAGCACATAAGATGGAATAGAGCCAAATGGACTAGTAGAACCTCACTTTGGGGAAATGTGAATCACTTCCACTTATGTGTTTCAAATATAGCACAGGTTTACTCAAGACTCAATCCAAAGATGTAATCTACCATACGCTTGCAAAGACTCTTAAATTCTTTAGCGCTGAAATGCAATGGGCAATGGTGTGAAAAGCTTGATAGGGCCACAAGCGCGCGGTGGCGTTGTAGCAAATCAAGGTCATCCCCCATAAAGAGTAGGTTGATCTATTAGACTATGTTCCCTCAAGATAGGCTAAGTAAATTAACATGTGAGATTGAGATTAAACTAATCTACTATATAATCTAATGGAAAAATATTCAAGGAATTAAGTTAACCGATCAATTACCT
>NCQT01064206.1:0-11282 GCA_002740465.1 Stenocereus thurberi
CCCTAGGCGGCCGCGCGTGTGTCTCACGCATCGCTTGGTTGGGACCAATTGGGTGGTTTTTCAATCGGGGATGTAGATCGGTGAAATTTGAGGCTAACTAGAGGAAGAAAATAGCCAAAAGTTGTCTTTATCGATGGCGCGTGACTCACACGCATCACCCCTTCATACCGTGCTGATGGGTTTCAGGTAAGGGTTTGTGTGTGTGTGTGTGTGTTTGGGTCCATGGGGTGTCATCTCGAGGCAAGGTCGAGGTTGGATTACATGTATAGATCTAGGAGTTATCATGGTCAGGGGAAGGTCTCAGTTTTTAGCTCGGTTGTGATCTCACCAGAAATCATGCAATGAAAATCATATGCAAATAAAATCATCATTAGATTTAGAACATGATATGTTGATGCACATGAAGTTCGTCAGATTATCAAGGAGTTTTAGTTGTATATTTCACACAAAAGCATTCTATCATGATCTGTCGTTTCAGTCCGAGGCATATGATTATGGCACATTAGCGTTTGTAATGTATTCATCATAATCATACAAAATAGCATACTAACATATATTAGCCTCATAACCAAAATCATATTCTTGATTATACATAGTTTGAGCATAATCAGAATCATGATTTTTCAGGGCAAGAATCAGACAGACGTGGCTCTGATACCACTGTTGAAAATATAAGGATTTACCTTGATGCAAAAACAATGTCCGGATCTCGCTTGTTGAATACTTCCCACGAATGTGGTGGTTACTAGAGTCAGCAGAGAGGTTCACACCCCAAACCCAAATCTCTACGATGGCTAGATTTTGTGTGAGGGATAGGACACAAAGAATACTGATCTAGGAATGTTAGCCTCTCAGCCGTATCCCATTCCTTACGTGCTTACCCCCTTTATATAATAGCATATAACTTTAACAGAATGGATTAATTTAGCTGATTAATACTTAATTAATCACCTTGTAACTGATGTATTAAAGGGAGATTATGATGCTATAATGTGACCATTATTCTTTGGTCAACACTGATAATAGCTCAGACACCGTCAAACTTTTGATTCAAGATTTACCATTTAATTCTCTAACAAATTTCAAACCCACCCATGAGATTAAAGTATGCCCATTAGAATTTTTCACATTTCCTACCTGTGGGGACTACACAGGTCCATCAATCGAACATGAGCTATTTCAAATTCGTCTGACTCAAAACTCTTACAAACTATCTAAATAAGTTCTTGAATTACTTTTGTCATGTCAAACTTCCTATGACTACTCTCCACACCATTGACCACCTCTCGAAACATTGAAATGCTGCATGGAACGATGAGGCCATTCTTCTGCTCGAACCCAAACTCATCGTAGGTCTTTTCTAATAGGATCTTGAAGGGGGGGTGAGACAAAAAGCTTGTTGGCATATCAAATCTTTCTTTCTCATCTCCTACATATACCATGAAGAACCCTTCTCGGGTTCTCCTCTCCTCTGAACCTTTTACAAGTAGAGATTCCTTGTATGAATGCCCATGGTCATGTAGGTGTCTCATGGCCAGATTTTTGAAAGGCTTCATCCTCTCCAACATAGGAAGGGGGATTTGAATTGGAGAGGACTAGTGCGGTGAATTAGGAAGGAGGAATGTATGTATTTTGAAACACTAAGTGGTTAACTTAGAAATTAAACAGGGTCGAGTTTGTAACACCCCCAAATTGCTGATGACATGATTTACGAAAAGCTGCAGTGGTAGAGTTAATGATACAAGGCGCTACCATAGTCCTGATAAGGACAAGGCTCACTGAAACCATTTAATCTTACAACTTATGTTCACAATCACAATATCTATTAACTGAAGCACTCCAGGACCAGTGCTCATAATAGTTTAACTTTAATGTAATCGACCCAATCATACCATGTGCTAGCTTGTACTCCACACTACACAAGTGTATTGAATATAGAACCAACTTGATCCTGAGGTCAATCCCAACATTCATTGAGCATAAGGGATTACTAAATGGAGAAACATGTGATACTTCATCATCTAAAATGAAAAACATGAAAACAATTCGAAAATGTGAGCTAAAACTCAGTACATACATGCCTGTATTGTAAAATAAGCGTAGAAACGCGGTTGATGGGTACCTGCTTTTACAATTCATTTAGTTTGCAATAACAATGAAAATGAAAGTAATATAAAACCAAATTACTCATCATTATTAGGATGTGAACCCCTTGCAATGATATAATCTATACATAGATGTACACCTGCCAATCCGATCAAGAGTTGGCCTGAAACTATGCGGGTAAATGATGGGCTGATGCCCTATTGATGATATCTGATGCGGTCATAAGTTAAATGGAAAATCACTGTATAAACTGATTCATTGATAGACTCAGTAAGAGTTGTAACGTGATAAATATGTTCTACTTTCTGAAGATATAAGCAATGGACGTGCCTTGAGTCTTTAAAAATATCATCTAACTTGATAAATTTATGTCATCTGTTTTACAAACGTCATCTGACTTGATAAATATGTTTTGACTTGATAACACTTATACATAGCGGGAAATGTGATAGCTAGGCATCGACTCTGTTTCATAAATGTCATTGTCGGCATGTGTAATCAGTAAACAATCCTTACTCACATAATTAAGTAAAAGTGTGTGAAATGGAAATTGAGTAATTAAATGGTATACATAACTTGGGTATTTCAATATAACTTCAAAGCTGAATTAATGAAAGTAATTAAATATGATATAAAGTAAATGAAAGTAAAATAGACCACAATAAGATAAATGAGATTAAAAAGGAAAAGACCTTGATGGTGACAAATGGGAGAGTGGTTTTGGCCTGTTTTAAAACAGCTTGCTAATATGGGTTTAAGGCTCGCTGATATATAGTTTGATTCAAGATAATAGTGAGTATACTTGATTGGCTTGATAAATACATTGGATACATTCTGAATTGAGTAAGTAATAGAGGTTTGAGGCTAAGAGAGATATATCTTGGTTCAAAATAGCATAAACTACAATAACTTGGTCTGATAAATATGGTTTCTGAATCAAAAAATCTCCCCACTTAACATGTTTCATTTACAAGTCCATTGAATATAATTTTTCAGCCCAAATAGATTATTCATCCCAATGAAAGCTATTAAACTCTCCAAAGTTGGTACATTTTTTGTAATATCCATAAGTAATTCAAAACTCATAGTCAAGCTCTCAAATTGTGTACTTGTCTTCTTTTTTCTTATTAATCAAGTTAAAAGCTCCATGAAAGTGCATGAATATTCATTTCCCCCTTAAATTACCTTAATTATCCTAATACACACAAAATGAGTGCATGATCAATCGTACTCAATCTTTATTATTGCTCTTTACATAATTACTCAAAATGCTCTCAAAAATCAATAAACTCTAAATACTCAACCAAAATTCATGAAACTTTATAGTAAATTTGAAAATAATACGAACAATCTACAGTAAAAGTTTTAAAATTTTTCTCCAAGTATACGCTGCACAAAAATTGCAATAATAGCCAAATTTGCACCAAAGTAGGTTAGTTCACTTCAAAAATTCATAACTTTCATCCTTGATCTCAAATGGAGACCTAAAATCCCAATATGGAAAGATTAAGAAGTCCCAAAAAACTTTCATTTACAACACAAAATATGATTTTTACAGTAGAGTTCCTCAAATAGGGCAAGCACATAAGTGCGTCAGTTTTGATCTAACCTGCACATTTCTCGTAAAACAAGCATAACTTTGTCTAAAGAACTCGGATTAAGGCAATTAAAAAGGAATTCGAACGCTAACATACTGACCTATCTACCCACCAAAATCATAATTTTTCAACGGGCCGATCATTACCATTTTAATCTCAAAGACACCCCTGTTTTTTGCCATTTTCAGCCCTCACTATTTTTGCTTTCTCCTCTTTTTTTCACATAAATCCTCACTGGAAATCATTCCAAGTCACCAAAAACATCATCATAATCATCAATAAGACTAAAGATAATAAAAGCATATATAAAACAATACAAATCCATCACTTGACTTAAGCTAACTTGATCATTACCAAAACCCTCATCTTAACATGCTTCAATCTCAACCATACCGTGATTAGTATCCCCAAAATCAATAAAATTTACATGATAAGATCTATTTTGATCTCAAGAGTATGAATCATAACTAAAACAATCATAACATCAAAAATACATCAAGATCAGGTTGGGTTTACTCACTTTGATGCTTGAAAAACAAGAGATGTATGTGGTGTGAGGTGTGGGTAATGGCTAGTGGTGGTTGTGGTGGTCGGAGGCAGCCCCTGGCTAACCTAGCTAGAAAACACTAGGAGAAGGCAGCATAGCTTGGGGGAAAAGGGAGGCTGTAGGGTAGACGGAGAAAGGCGAGAGAGAGAGATGTGTGAGTGATCTTTTACTTGGCTAAGAGTGAAAGAAGCATTACTTGGATGATTTTATCCATCAAAAAGTGGCTTTTTGTTAATCATGGTTAGATTTATATCATGGTAATTAGTTAGATTAGTCAGGCAAGCTTGTTGGATTATGATGGGCTTGCACAATTTGGGGCCCAGGAAGGGAAGTAAACCGTATGTGATTAAATTTTCGTATCTCGAAATTAAATTTTTGCGAGGTTATAATAATAATAATAATAATAATAATAATAATAATAATAATAATAATAATAATAATAATAATAATAATAATAGGTGTAATAATAATAATGATGATGATGATGATGATGATGATGAATTCTTAAATTATAATTATCAAGGCCTACTATCGATTCACCTGAAATTTTACGATAATTGAAAACCAAAATGTAAAGTGGGACCCAAAATTGTAATTTGCTAAATTAATATATTAGGTGTATTTGAATTAATAAGCGTGATTTGGTTAAATAAATAACCATGAAAATAAAGATGATTTAAATAAATATGGGTTAGGGTCGGGTTATTACAGTCTTCCATCCTTAAAGAGTTTCATCCTCGAAACTTATGAGTTGTGTGAAAATATGCACTGATATCACAAATAAATGTGGATATTTGGATTTAATCTCTTTCTGGGTTTTTCCAAGTGGCTTTTGAAGAGGTATAATTTGCCAAAAGTACTTTTTGCCTCATCTAAAACTGTGTCTCCTCCTTTTGTCAACATAACTCTTTTGTCAGCCTTGTCTCACCTTAACATGGCCTTGAATTTCTTTCGTAATACTTGCTTGGATTACTCTATTCTTATACCCAATGCCTCTTCTGGCTTGCTCCAATAAGACCCGACATTACTTAAGATTATACTCTTATCAAAATATCCTCATTTAGTATTCTCAAGGCATCACCTGTTCTCCTCTCATCCAACTAATCAAAGGTCTACTCCAATTCCACATTGAATTCCATATTGGACAATAAAATGAATATTGCCAGGAATGAAATGAGGGAATTGGTACTCAAGCGAGTCATTAAGTCTAAAAGAAATAAACAATGAGATTAGAAAAGATTGATTAAAAGAGGGATTGACATGGGGTGGTTAAAATAAAGATAACCATAGGTGTATCATGAATTCTAAAATATAATGCCACAAGAATTGTGATTTATTAATATGGATCATAAATGGTCTAAAAAATAAAACACCAAGGAGAAAGATGGCCCGGTTATACTCGGGCTTAACTGATGAATTGGAAACAAGATGACAAGCAGTTGAGCTTCAACAAGATGACTTTATAGCTACAAGCAAACAAGATAAGTGCAATAGATAGATGGGATAAGCAACGTGCAATAAATAGATAGATAGATTGGATAAGCAAAGTGTAATAGATAGACAAATAGATTGGACAAACTAAGTGTAATGGATAGATAAATAGATTGGACAAGCAAAGTGCCAATGGATAGATAAATAGATTGAGCAAGTTACAATAGAAACATGCCTTTGCTCATATGAAGTCAATTCGAGTACAACAATAAGATTAGATAGAGAATGCGAAAGTTTATTTATTAGAATGTAAGATATATGTATGGGAGTTGAAGTTCAAAATAAAGAGAGTAAGAGGATTATGGCAATCGCAATCACCCATACCAATGAGAGTTAAATTATGTTATGAATTCAAAATAAGTTATACGAGCTTATCATTATGAGTAAATGAGATGTAAGGTAGATGTGTGAATTGGCTCTCAATGGAATGAACTATAACTCATGATCATGAAATAAAGATGGTGGAGGTTAAGAGCATCGAAATGTTGACAACCAGACAAGGTCGAACAAAAATATATTGCACATTTAACAATGGGTTTGCAAACACATGGAAGAACACGCTAATAGGAAATATCGGATTAAAATGTAAGGGAGATTAAACAATATTTGAAAGTATCAAGTTTTGAAGATAAGACAAGCAAACAGTTTTAAGAATTACTATAAAAGGGCAGTTTTGCAAAAGGTAAGCTGTCATTGGCATGGTTTAGACAATAATTGAAGCCATTTGAACAAATAGCCCAGATAAAGAGATGTTATAGACCAAGTGAGTATCAATAGCAAAGGAATAATGCCCCTAAACAATCCAATGTGACTAGGGCCGAAGTAAATCAATAATTGAAAGTAATGTGAGCATTGCTAGTGTAAGGTCTTAGTGACAAGAGCAGCCTCTTTCTATGCATGACAACTAAGTCTTACTCATACCACCCATATAGTGCCAAGTAGCGCAACGCAAGCTACTGAATTACTGTCACAAGATTCCTATCGTAATTCCATCTTATACTGATTCAAGCTAAAGATAGACGAAGTTGCAAATGGCATTCCCGTAATAGGTTTTAAACGTCACTATACTCAATATCATGTATGTTAATACACCTCAATAGAACTCTCAAATTTTGGAGCGAAACCGACAGAGTTTTACCTAAAAACTTATAAAACCCAAGCTTAAAGCCTTACAACATGTACTTATTATGAAAAATCACACTTTAATAGCTCAACGGCCACATATCGGAGTTCATAACTCAACGGGTCACACACCGGAGTACACAATTGCAAAAATTTAAACAAATAAGAGAAATGAAACATTCAATACAACTCATAGATAAATGAGAGCATGACTCACTAACAGGTCACCCAAATAGTTTCACACTCTACTTTGCTAATGCTCGAATCTCAGGATATTACCAACTAATTGAATCACTCAAATGGAAATGGTTCCTCCTCATACGCCCATACATATGAACTTATAGTTAATAGCTCATTTAACTGATTCAACATAACTCATACACACCTTGATAGCTAACTTATAAACACTTGATAGCTGGCCCTCAAAATCTTAACTCTGATATCAAATCTGGAACGCCCCCAAAATGCGAATGACATGATTTACGAAAAACTGCAGCGGAAGACTTAATGATAGAATGCGCTACCACCGTCCTGATAAGGAAAAGACTCACTGAAACCATTTAATCTTACAACTCATGTTTACAATCACAATATCTATTAAACTGAAGCACTCCAGGACCAAAGTCCATAATAGTTGAACTTCAATATAATCGATTTAATCATACCATGTGTTAACTTGCATTCCACACTACACAAGTATAATTGAATATAGGCCCAACTTAACCCTGAGGTCAATCCCAACATTCGTTGAGCATCTGATAACTTCCAAAAGGGCATGCTGAATGAAGAAACATGTGATACTTCATCACATAAAAAGGAAAAAATGAAAACAATTTGAAAATATGAGTTAAAACTCATTACATGCATTCATGTTTTGTAAAATGAACATAGAAATACTGTTGATGGGTACCTGCCTTTGCAATTCATTTAGTTCGTAATAACAATGAAAATGACAGTAATATGAAATTGAATTGCTCATTATTATCATATGTGAACCTCTTGCAATGATATGATCCATACATAGGTGTATACAAGTTAAATGGCAAATCACTATATAAACTGATTCATTGATAAACTCATCAAGAGTTGTAACTTGATGAACATGTTCTACTTTCTGAAGATACATGCAATGGATGTACCTTGAGTCTTTAAAAATATCATATGACTTGACAAATGTCATCTGTTTTATAAATGTCACATGACTTGATAAATATATTCTGACTTGATAACCCATATGCATAGCAGGAAATGTGATATCTAGGCATCAATTCTATTTCAGAAATGTCATTGTAGGTATGTGTAATTAGTAAATGATCCTTACTCACATAATAGAGTAAGTAAAAGTATATGGAATAGAAATTGAGCAATTAAATGGTATACATAACTTAGGTATTCCAATATAACTTTAAAACTGAATTAATGAAAATAATTAAATCTGATATAAAGTGAATGACAGTAAAATAGACCACAATGAGATAAATGAGATTAAAAAGGAAAAAGCCTTGATGGTGACAAATGGGAGTGGTTTTGGCCTTTTCTGAAATAGGTTGCTAATACGCGTTTAAAGCTCACTGATATATAGCTTGGTTCAAGATAACAGCAAGTATACTTGATTGGTTTGACAAATACATTTGATACATTCTGAATTGAGTAAGTAATAAAGGTTTGAGACCAAGAGAGATATATCTTGGCTCAAAATAGCATAAACTGCAATAATTTGGTTTGATCAATGTGGTTTTTGAGTCAAAAATTCTCCCCACTTACCATGTTACATTTACAAGTCCATTAAATGCAGTTTTTCACTCCAAATAGATTGTTAATCCCAATGAGAGCTATTAAACTCTCCAAAGTTGGTACATTCTTTGTAATATCCATAAGTGATTCAAAACTCATAGTCAAGCTCCCAAATTATATACTTATCTTCTTCTTTCTCATTAATCAAGTTAAAAGCTCCATGAGAGTGCATGAATATTCATTTCCCCCTTAAATGACCTTAATTAGCCCAATACACATAAAATGAGTGCATGATCAATCTCACTCAATCTTTATTATTGCTTTTTACACAATTACTCAAAATGCTTTAAAACTCTCCAAATTCCAAATACTCAACCAAAACTCATGAACCCTTATAGGAAATTTGAAAATAACATGGACAATCTACAGTAAAATTTTCAGAATTTTTCTCCAAGCATACGCTGCACAGAAATTGCAATCACAGCCCAATTTGCACTAAAGCAGGTCAGTTCAGTTTAAAAATTCACAACTTTCACCCTTGACCTCAAATGGAGACCTAAACCCCAATATGAAAAGATTAATAAGTCCCAAAAAAATTTTATTTATAATACAAAATATGATTCTCACAGCAGGGTTTCCAAAATGGGGTTAGAACACAAGTGTATCAGTTTTGATCTAACTTGCATAGTTCTCGTAAAACAACCATAACTTTGTCCAGGGAGCTTGGATTAAGGCAATTAAAAAGGAATCTACTCAACAAAAATCATAATTTTTTAGTGGGCCGATCATTACCAGTTTAATCTTAAAGTCTGCCATATTTTCTGCCATTTTCATCGCTCACTATTTTTGCTTTCTCCTCTTTTTTTTTTTCACATAAATCCTCACTTGAAATCATTCCAAATCACCAAAAACATCATAATGATCATCAATGAGACTAACGATTACAAAATCATATAAACAATACAAATTTATCACTTGACTTAAGCTGACTTGATCATGACCAAAACTCTTACCTTAACATGCTTCAAGCGCAACCCCACCATGATTAATATCCCAAAAATCAATGAATTTTGCATGATAACATCTACTTTGATCTCAAGAGCATGAATCATAACTAAAATAATCATAAAACCAAAAATACATCGAGATTAAGTTAGGGTTTACTCACTTTGATGCTTAAAAAAAAGAGATGTATATAGTGTGAGGTGTGGGGGATGGCTGGTGGTGGTTGTGGTGGTCGAAGGTAGCCCCTGGCTGGCCGAAAAACACCAGGAGAAGGCAGCACAGCTTGGAGGGAAAGCGGGGTCGTGGGGTAGTGTGAGAAAGGAGAGAGAGAGATGTGTGAGTGATCTTTTACTTGGCTAAGAATGAAAGAAGTATTACTTGGATGATTTTATCCATCAAGAAGTGGCTTTTTGCTAACCATGGTTAGATTTAAATCATGATAATTAGTTAGATTAGNCAAGCAAGCTCGTTGGATTATGATTGGCTTGTACGGTTTGGGGCCCCAGAAGGCAAGTAAACCGTATGCGATTAAATTTTCGTAGTTCAAAATTAAATTTTTACGAGGTTATAATAATGATGATGATGATGATGATGATGATGATGATGATGATGAATTCTTAAATTATATTATCGTTGCCTACTATCGATTCACCTAAAATTTTACGATAATTGAAACCCGAAATGCAAAGTGGGACCCAAAATTGTAATTTGTTAAATAAATAAATTAGGTGTATTTGAATTAATAAATATAATTTGGTTAGATAAATAACCATGATAATAAAGATGATTTAAATAAATATGGATTAGGGTCGGATTATTACAGAGTTAGTGGGAGTGCATATGTTATCAATCATTGTGGTTGGCCTTTGTTTCTTTCTTTGAGGAATGCAATGAATCATGGCAACCTATATCATGTACGCCTCAGAGTATTTACTCTTAAGTTGCATGTCACTCTTTTTTTTTTTTTTGTGTATGTGTTATGTAGATAAATTTTA
This sequence comes from Stenocereus thurberi, assembly GCA_002740465.1. NCBI lineage: Eukaryota > Viridiplantae > Streptophyta > Magnoliopsida > Caryophyllales > Cactaceae > Stenocereus > Stenocereus thurberi. The sequence goes on from NCQT01064206.1 coordinate 10,599, forward strand.
ATATTTGTGTGCTTATGTGACTTGTGGGAGTGTGTACTTACAACTAAAGAAGTATGATATAAAAATGGTTGAATCATGAATTGTCTTCAAAGTTTCTAGTAGTATTTCCCGATCATTATATCATATAAGTTGTACCAAAGTATTTGTACAACCAGATTTTTGCTCAATAAAAATATTATATAAATCACTAAAATATGCTAATGCACATATAGTTTCGCTCATTAAAAATATTGCATAACTCACTAAAATATTTTAATGAGCTGTGACCCATTTTTGATGAGCTAAGACATACTTTTAGTTGCAGACATGCCCAAATCAACACTTTTTATATGCTAAGGTTTCGCTCAATAAAACACTATATAACTTATTACAATGTGTTATTATGCAAAAAAAAATATGATATTGTGCATCCGAAGCTCACTAAATTATATTCTAGTTATCTATATTATTCTTTTTTTAGTAAGACATGATATTTATTTAGTGAGTTGTAATAGTTTTTTGGTGAGTTATGAAATATATTTGGTGATCCATATGATTTAGTGATTATTATTAAATGTTTGTAATAAAAAAGAGTGAGCAAACATATAATACGCAATTATGGTGAGCACATACACATTCTTGTTCATTTTTTACATACAATTTTTGAGTGAGTTGCGTTGGAACTTTTGGTGAGCTATAGTATAT
>NCQT01064215.1:15809-29296 GCA_002740465.1 Stenocereus thurberi
AGTCACACATGAAAAAAGTATAAGACTACATGTAATGAATAGTCACTAAGCTCAAGATTTCACATGTAAACCTACCACAGTCAAGCAACATACTACAAAATATGTCCCACTTATCAAAGTCAATTAAGTCAAACCACATGAGTCTCAAGTACAATGGGCATTCAACAAAGGGCAAAGGAACTACAGATGGTAATGTCAGCTACAATTTCACAAAACTCACACCACGACAGGCCACACTTCAACACATAATCAATATGATTGATCGATCATCACCCCTTGTATTCTCGTCACAAGAAGGGTTTTTACAAACTTTTATTCATTTTTTTCAGAGGCAATAAAACTAACTACGAAAGCAATAAAACGTATAAAGGCTAATGGAGAGAAAGGTAAGAATTAGTACCCAGAAAACTTATCAATGCCCAACTTGATCAGTTCTCCTTCTGTGATGCGAAATCTAGCCTACATGCTCTAAACTAAATGCTCTACTAAACGAAAAATGTGAAAGCAACCTAGTGAAACTATATACAGTCTTATCTATATTATGCGAATGCAAGTGATATCAATCGACCCAACCCTAGGATCCACAATTTCACCAAAAAAAATCTACAAGCTCACCCCCCATGCTTGAGACTTTCATTGACCTTAATGACAAGGACACACAAAAAGAACAAGGAAGGGGAAAACTCATGGTGCAAAGGGGAAAAATGGGAGGTACGAGGGGATAAGATACCCCTTTTTTTGCAAATACCTTGGGTTGCCTCCCAAGAAGCATTTATTTAGGTCCTTAGCTTGAGCCTTACCGCAGACGGTAGACAACAGTGACTGAGGCGATGAACTAATGGAGACATGGAGTGCTATTGTAGTGCCCACTACCTCCCTGGTGCAATAAAAAATGCCACCAAGGCTAGCTAGGATGGGCAGAGAAAGATCAAGAAAGTTTACAAAACTCATATGGGGTGCTCCATTCCCATCAAACATCTTGACGCTAGGAACAGCAACAGGAGGGGAAGAATGCATAGAAACTGTAGGAGATGGGTCAATAGTAGGGGCTATAGATGCTGTGTGTGGAGAGTGACCACTGCCACAAGCGCAAATGTAGTTGTACTATAGATAAAAGATATCGTTTCTTGGGGACTAATGTAATCTATCGAGTCTTATCTATCAAAATGTACTAAGTAAAATTCTAATTCAAATGGTTCGATTTAACAACTTCTAATTTGCCAATTTTTAAATCAATCAAGGAAAAATATGTTTAGGAAGTAATGTAGTTATGATAAGTGATTGGATCAAAGCGATAAACATGTGCTTTTTCTCTAACCGCTTAATCTTGAAGAATTGCCATCTATCCAAAAATTTGGTCGATTTTTTCGAACTCAACCAAATTTGCCTAAACTAAGCAAAATTTGTTCTTTCAGACCAATTTGTCTTAATCCAAGTTAATTATCTTTTATTACTTTCTAGTCCTCCTAGCATGCAGATTTCTCTTTCGAGACGACGTTATGTCAGGTTTTATCAAGTAGTCCAACAATCAAATGTCACCTTTCAATTTTCACCCGATTGTTTCAATTATGCAAGCAAACTTTGGTCACAAATCCACTCATAACATGAATAATACTTCATAGAACAAAAATCAAACTAATCATGAAGATAAACACAATTCTTTCAATTAAAACATGATTCAATAACACTTTCATAAACTATTAAATCTCTAGACAAAAATTAAACTACTCACACATGATTAAGGATTAAACAACTAACCAACGTATTACGAAATCTAAGCGAAAGGGATTGACTGAGAATAGCCTTCAACCAAGGGCTTTGAACCGCCTCAAGATCAAACACTCACACTCAAGATTTCACCAAATTAAGAATGTAACTAAAACAACAAAAATTTGAGAAAGATAAACTAATGCTATTCTTTCTTGCTATGCATCCTCTCTTCTCTGTTGCTGCCTGAACGAGGCATTTTATGGGAAAATCGAGATGATTTCAGCCATATAGCTGAAGGAAAACAAAGAGGCAACAGTTTCATCTCTCACCACTGTCAGTGGTAGGCACCGCGGTTCGACCATGGTCTAGGCTGGAACCAATTTTCTACTCTTTTCTTGCTTCACGGTCATTTCGGCACATAGATGTCCATGGGGGAGGTCAAAATACATCCACGAAGGGCCAAATGCTTGGTAAAAAGGCCTACAATCCTATAAAATACATCAAACAACTATAGCCATGCATAAATCGAGAATAGCAGCATAAATAATAACATTAAGCACATAATTCTCCTAAAAATGAAGCAAAATAGCCCTAAAATGATGTATACATTAAGCACTTATCAAACTCCCCTATGCTAAACTGTTGCTTGTCCTCAAGCAATGCTAAGAAAAATAAAACTATATATAACCTCCTTAGGATAGACATAGGTAACTACAAATGGCAAAACTGATCCAAAGGTAGCCCAAAAAGATACAAAAATATTAACTAACAGATTAGGAAATGAAATTTTCGAAAACCTTAGATAGACCACAATGTCAAACTTGAATTAATCTTCCCAAGTCATCAAATGCAGTTATTTCAGCATATAAAATAAGTAAGACCAGAAAGGCCGGTAGAACCTTACTATAGTTATGTGGCTGTCATCACTTATGTGTTTAGTAATAATAAAGGTTCTCTCAATTCTCATTCCTTGGACTCAAATCTACCATAAGCTTGGCAAGACTCTCAAATTCGCCATCACTATTATGCAAACACACTAGACAATCATGAGGACTTTCATAAGGTTGTAATGAGGGCATGGGTAAAGGTAAGAGGAGAACAAATGTGTTGGAAATGAAGAGCTAGAAGCTAGAGACTAAGAGGTAAACAATTCTAATGCATTATCCTACATCCTTCTTACACCATTATATTTTATCAAAACATATCCCCAATTGAAGAGACAAAGAGTTGAAAATTATAATTAACTTACAATCCTAACAAGACTAACACTCTCTTTCGATTTTTTTGTCTTTTTTCTTTTTGTCTTTGTTTCCTTTTTTTGTTGTTTTTCTTTTTTTTCTTTTCAAAAAGGATAGCCAAGAGGAGATCCATAACGAACTTTAAAGTCAAGTTCTTCTCCAAACTTCGTACAATGAAACAAGGGATTTCCTTTTAAACAATTGAGATCACACATCCCTTCACCAAACAGCCAAAATTCACTAAAAGATAACAATCTACCTTACTAGTGCCCTATTATGCATAAGAATTAAACGTTCCTCTAGTCTTGGCTTGAGGGTAAGACAAGTATTTGGCCATGGGCTATAATAGGAGGTTTAAATCAAGAAAAATTGGATATAGGCTCAAAGGGACTAGCAAGGGATACAATACACAACAAGGATGGCTATTTGGTCATAGGGTTCAATAAATCAAAGAAAAAAAAAACCTCAATCATATTGTCTAAATGCATATGCAAAATGTGATCTTGAACAAGAATCAAAGAAAGTTCTAGAGAAATAATGACAAGAAAGAGTCACACATGAAAGAAACATAAGACTAAATTGATAAATAGTCCCTAAAAGCTCGAAACCCCACAGGACATCTACCAAGGTCAAAACTAGTTCACTAGTAAACAAATGCCAAAATTCATGTAAAGACTCATGGGGTAAATCAATTCACATCCAACATGTGGTCAAAACATAGAGATCATTTCAAAAAACTCATTCATAAACATTTTATGCACAATTTGGGCAAATCAAAGGTTCAAACTAAACCAAAGAAGTCTATCAAATATAGAAAGATCATCATCGGAGGATTTTTTATTTTTTTTTTTGTGTGTCTTGTTTTTCTTGTTTTATGCATGCTCCTATAACAATGCGAACTAAAATACAAAAGAAACTAATAAAAGAAAAACTAAAATCCAACCTAAAATGAAAAGAAAACTAAATGCACTACTAAACAAAACTAAATACTCAATCAAAAACTCTAAAAACTACCACTAACTACATATACAAAGATTAATCACACCAAACCAAAACAAGCATCAGATGCAAAATATAACGACTAACTCCCCCATGCTTGAATCACACATTTTCCTCAATGTGGGCATACAAGAGAAAAAAGGAAGGAGAGTAGCACAGAACAATCAGAAAGGATGTGGTGGTGGAGGATGGGGTGATTGGGTATAAGAGATATGTCAATCCCACCAGGTCTCTAGACATGCCTTATAGTCCTGGAAATATTATGCCTAGGTAGCAAGCATCCCACAAAGCTCATCGTGGTACTCCTGGACAAAGTCCTGAAGAGTGGTGTTTTTAGAAGCAGCAAATGCTCAAAGGGAAACTTGCTCCTCTTGAATGGATCTAAGGGTGTCTTGGATGTTAGTATAGTTAGGAGGGGATCATTGAGAGAATGAACTAGGTCCTGCTAGACTAGAATGAGGGGCTGGATAATGGGGTATGGGTCGAACACCTCCTCATCACTAGGTACCCAATAAAGGTTACCTCAGTGAAGTAGAGTGGTTCGATCAACATTAGGAAGCGGCAAAAGTCAATCCCCAAGGTAAATCCAACATAAATGCCTAGCCTCAATTTTGCAAAAGCTCATAATTTCAAAAGCAGCTTGATTAAGCTGCTTGGACCCGAAAACTCTATCCTCATGGTTGGGATCAACACCCAAAAATCTAGTAATAGTAGTCACAATCCTACCTATGACTATCCTACCTTTAGTGCTAACAACAACACTATGTAATTGTCTGGCTAAAAAGGAACGTCAGTCAAGCTGGACTCCATCAGGCATAAATGAGAAAAAAGCACAACTCAAATAATCTCAGAACATTCAGACTATCATCCCGAGCAAAAAGGGAATAAGCCAAAATACATTGAACCACTCTAATGTAAGAGTTTCTAATATGTGTACTTTGATAAACTAGTGCTGTACCTAACACTCCCCAAAAGTTTACCCCAAAATGCATTCAGGTTGAATTCTCGAGGGACTTAGCGGTTCGACAAATCCATGCTAGGTGAAAAACTGAAGATACTGTTAAAGGTAACTAAATTCATCTCGTAAAATTGGCCCTGTAAATAAAATGATATATATTCGGCTTGACATTGAGGCCCTCTAGTGACCTCGACATGGAGTGTACTTAAGAATTCTAGGGTTAAGTCCCAATATGTATGCTCTTTAATTTCTAAAAAGTGTCCCATACCACCTCTTGTAAACAACCATCTAATGTCATTCAATATTCCTAACCGGACTAAAGGTTCCTCATTATAACATCTAGTTGCTATAATAATACGTTCATTCAAGCAATTGCATCTTGCAACATGATCAGGATGTGTCAAACCAAGAGGGTGAGGAATGTTACCTCTAGTGCGCGTGGTTCAGGATGTCCTTTGAGATTGAGGTGGTACTTGACTTGAAGATCCAACCTCCTTGGTACTCCTTTGTCTCTTGGTTGGTGCCATTGTTGCAAAACCCCAAAACAAAAATCAAAACTAAAAACTAAATAGAAAATTTTGAAGAAGAAAATGAAGAAATTAAGTAAGAAGAAGAAGAATAAGAGAGAGAAAAAGACGGGTATGGTGGATGAGTAAAGTGAGGTGAATTTGAAGAAAAAGAAGAAGAAAGAAATGAAATTTGTGGGGAGAGAGAAAAGACTAAGTGAAAGGGGATGATTTTGGGTGAAAATGAGTGAAAATGGAGAAGAAATGAAGGTAAGATTGAAGGTATTAGCTATGGAGGGTTTAGAGAGAGAGTGTTGTGAGATTGAAGATGAAATGTGAGAAAGTTGAGTGGGCACCGCGGTCAAAAGCCTAGACCGCGGGCCGTAGTAGTATGCCACGGACCATGGGGTTCACACGGTCTGACTGTGGTGTCTGTTGGTTCTCTATTTTTTTTATTTTCCTGGGTGGCACCCTACGGCCGTGGTTTTGGGGATCTGGTCGTGGTGGCTAACATTTATCCATAGTTTGTTTTTTTTTGCTTTTTTTTTGCTAACTACAAAAATAGTAAAAATAAAAGCTAAGAAAAGAAAAAGGAAAAAGAGCTTGGGTTGCCTCCCAAGAAGCGCTCTTTTAAGGTCAAGAACTTGACCCTTCTTCTATGCTTGGCCCGGATCAGATAGTGTATGGACATTGACTTTATCAATAGATTGTCCCACAAGATATGGTTTTAATCACTGTCTATTAAGTGTGAATGCACCAGTGGACTCACTCTATATTTCAACTGCTTCATTGGGTTGAACCTTTGTGACCTTAAATGGTCGTGACCATCAGGATTTCAGTTTGTCAGGAAATAATCTCAATCTGGAGTTGAATAATAGGACGACGTCTCCTTTTTCGAACCTCTTCTTGATGACATGTTTATTGTACCACTTCTTAATTCGTTCTTTGTAGATACGCAGACTCTCATAGGCTTCTAACCTTAACTCATCGAGCTCGTTTCATCTCTACTGGCAAGTAACAAGACTTTTCAAACAGCGACCAGTATGGAGTGGCGCCGAGAAGGGTCTTATAAGTGGTCCGGTATGCCGAAAGAGCATCATCAAACTTAAAAGCCTAATCTTTGCAGGACCGATCCACTGTTTTCTCTAGGATGCTCTTCAATTCGCTATTCGAGAGTTTCACTTGGCCGCTGGTTTGGGGATGGTAACACGTAGCGATCTTATGAAATATTCCATATATTTTTTTTAAAAGTAACTTAAGAGGCTTGTTGCAAAAGTGTGTGTCATTGTCACTTAGAAGTGCACTTGGCATATCAAACTATATGAAAATATTTTTCTTGGGAAATTTGAGAAATTTAAGGACAACCTTTGAATCATTTGTTGGGGAGGCAATGGCTTCTACCCACTTAGAAACATAGTCAACTGCCATGGGGACGTAAAGGTTGTTATGGGAAGGCAGGAAAGGACCCATAAAGTCAATCCCTCATACATCCAATAACTCTACCTCATGTACCACTTTAAGGTATCTCATGCCTCTTGAAAATGTTCCCTGTTTGCTGACATCTATCACAAGCTATAACAAATTTCCTTCGGTCTTTAAAGAGTGTAGGCTAATAGAAGGCTGCTTGGAGTACTTTCACAATTGTTTTATTTGGTCCAAAGTGGCCACCATAGGTTGAAGTATGGCAATGGTGCAAGACACTACGGGCCTCATCTTCAAGCAAGCACCTTGTATAAGCTCCATCTCCACATAGCTTGTAAGGGAAATATTCTTCCCACACATACTATTTGACATCTATAAAGAACGTCTTTTTTTGTTGATAAGACAATCCTGGAGGTAACACTTCACATACCTTGAAGTTCACCAAATTAGCATACCCTAGAGCAGCTTGTTGGGATATAAAAAATAGTTGATCATCGTGGAAAGAGTCATCAATGAGGAGCTCTTCACTAAGAGTGGCCTCTGGGCATAAATGAGATAGATGATCGGTAACCACATTTGCCAACCCAGCGTTATCTTTGATTTCCAAATCAAACTCTTAAAGAAGGAGAACCCATTGGATGAGTCGGGGTTTAGAGTCAGATTTCTTCATTAAATGTTTCAAAGCAGCATGATCTATGAAAACAATGACCTTAGAATTAATCAAGTAGGATCTAAATTTTTCCAAGGCAAAGACTACCGCTAAGAACTTCTCAATCGTGGCATAATTCGCTTGAGCCCCATCAAGAGTACAGCTTGTGTACTATATGGTGTACGGTTTATTATCCTTTCGTTCGCCTAAAATAGTCCCTACTGCATAATCACTTGCATCACACATTACTTCAAAACGTAGCTCCCAATCTGGTGCTTGCATTATTGGGGCAGTGATCAATGCCTCTTTTAACCTGTGAAAAGCACTAAGCATTCTTCATTAAACTCAAATGGCACATCCTTAACAAGCAATTGGGTGAGAGATTTTGTAATTTTTGAAAAATTTTTAATAAACCGCCCGTAAAAACCGACGTGTCTAAGAAAACTCTTCACACCTTTTAAAGAATTTGGTGGTGCAATTTCTTAATCACATCTACCTNNNCTTTGTCAACTTCAATGCCTTTATTAGAGACAACATGACCAAGGATAACCCCTTCTTGTAGCATAAAATGGCATTTCTCCCAATTCAAGACCAAATTCACATCTTCGCATCTTTACAAAACCTAAGATAAGTTATTCAAGCACTAGTCATAGGTTGCACCATACACAAAAAAAATCATCCATAAAGACTTTCATTATGTCCTTAATAAAGTCAGAAAAAATGGCCATCATACACCATTAAAATGTGGCAGGAGCAATGCATAGCCCAAACGACATTCTTCTATAAGCATATAAACCTTAAAGATATGTAAAAGTAGTCTTTTCTTGGTTATAAGGATAGATAGGGATTTGAAATAATCCAGAATATCCATCTAAGTAACAAAAATATGAATTCTTAGCCAATCGTTCAAGCATTTGGTCAATGAAGGGAAGAGGAAAGTGATCTTTATGGGTAGCTTTATTCAGTTTTCGATAATCAATGCACATGTGCCAGCCTGTAACAGTCCTAATAGGGATTAGCTTATTATTCTCATTTTTAACAAAGTCATCCCTCCTTTCTTAGGCATAACATAGACCGGACTTACCCACGTACTATCAGAGATAGGGTAAATAATACCGGCCTTAAGCAACTTCAAAATCTCCTTTTTTACCACCTCTTGTATGCTAGGGTTCAATGTTCTTTGGTGTTCAATTGAAGGCTTATGATCATCTTCCATTAATATTGGATGCATACATAAAGAAAGATGAATTCCTTTTAAGTCATCAAGGGTGTATCCTATGGCTTTATGATGCTTCCTAAGTACTCTAAGTAAAGAATCTTTTTGGGTTGCATTCAAATTGGTATTCACAACCACTGGGTATGTAGATTTTAGTCCAAGAAATTCATACCTCACGGATGAAGGGAGAGGTTTTAGTTTAACATCAGAAGCTTTTACCTCATTAGAAGAGGGCTTATTTTCATCTTGTAATGATTCCACTTTAGCAACAGAAAATGGAATTGGTGGAGAGGCTTTCAGAAGTTGAACACACTTGGCTACTTCGAGATTTTTATCCTTAGTGGTGCGATTGTTCAACATCATGTGCTCAAGTGGAACTTTAAGATCAAGGTTAAATGCGATTTCTCACATTAAACCATCAACCACATCAATCTTATTACACTCATTAGAAATGGATGAGAACTTATTAGCTTTAGTAAATTAAACTCCACATGATCATTTCCCACATCAAAAAATAATGTATCATTTTTCACATCGATATGGCATCTTACGGTGGATAGGAGTGGTCTCCCAAGAATGATGGGGGTTCGTATATCCTCCTCTATTTCTAGAATTGCAAAGTCTACTAGTACATATAAATCCCCTACTTTTATTAGAACATCCTTTAAAATACCCACAGAGTATTTCACAAAACGGTCTGCCAATTGTAAGGAGATAGTAGTTGGTCTTATGTCACCTAGTTCAAATTTTTTACACATCGAAAGGGGCATTAAGCTTATGCTTGATCCTAAATTACATAAGGCATGGTCTATAGGCATATTCCCTATCAGGCAGGGAATTAAAAAACTACCGGGATCCTTCAGCTTAGCTGGAAGCTTGCTTTAGATCACCGCACTGCATTCTTCAGTCAAAGCTCTAGTTTCATGTTCTTCAAGCTTTCTTTTGTTGGACAGAATTTCTCTCAAAAATTTAGCATATGAGGGCATTTGAGTTAGGGCCTCCGTAAACGGAATATTTATGTAGAGTTTCTTAGGGACTTCTAAAAACTTCCCAAATTGCGAATCAAGTTTAGCTTTAGCCATCCTTTGAGGAAATGGTAAAGGTGGAGTATAGGGCTTTGGGGTAATGGTCTTAGGGTCCTTAGGAACCCCATCAGACTTATAGACGACATCATCAATCACTTTCTTAGAGGGTGAAGACATCTCTTTCTTGAGATTCTCAACATGCTCATTCTTATCATCCAAAGGTTAATCGCTGGTAATCTCCTTAGGTTCCTCTAGTTGTTTTCCTCCTCTCAAAATCATTGCATTACATTGCTCCCTAAGATCAGGCTCCAGCTCACTAGGAAGTCCATCTGAGGGCATAGATGAAAAACTAAGTTTTTGGGCAATATGAGCTTCCAACATCGTATTATGAGTTGTAAATACATCAACCTTTAAGGCTAATTGCTTAATATACTCATCCTATTTTTGTTGCGCCATAAGCATACTTTCCATCATTGCTTCGAAATTGGACTTTTGGGGCATTTGAGAAGGGAATGGGGATCTTTGAAAATCGGGGGTAGTCTAGCATTAATAAGGGGCACATTTGATGGGTTTGGATTAGACCTGTAGGAGAAATTTGGATTTAACTCGGATTATATGTACCAGAATAAGGGCTATTGGCCAGTCTCAGTTGAAGTTTTGAACATAGTTAACTTTACTAGGGTCTTGGAAAAAAGAACTCCCAACTTGATAATTCAAAGTTACATGCTCAATAGAACCACAAATTTCACAAGGGGAAGGGGCACTAGAATTCACAGCATTAACATTCATTTGGTCCAGTCTTTGAGTCATAGCATCTACTTTAGTAGAAAGTAAAGTAAGCATATCAACTTCAAGCTTACCTCCAACCTATTTGGATTGCCCTCGTTCGGTGGACCATTGAAAATTATTAAGTGACATCTCCTCAATTAGATTATAGGCTTCATCCTCAGTTTTGTTCATCCATGTTCCTCTTGCTGCTGCCTTGATAGTAGACCTCACAGACTGGGTCAAATCATTATAAAAGACTTGGATAATCATCCAATGCTGAAGACCATAATGGGGGCATAAGCGCAGTAAATCTTTAAACCACTCCCAGCCTTCATAGAGCGCCTATTCATCTTTTTGCATGAAATTGGTGATCTGATTTGTCAAACTAGTTGTCTTACTCGAAGGGAAAAACTTGGTGAGGAAGGCTCTTGTCAACTCATCCCAAGTGGTAATGCATCCAGATGGTAAGGAGTATAACCAATCCCTTACTTTATCCCTCAAGGAGAAAGGAAATAGACGCAAGCGAATCGCATCAGTGGAGACTCCATTAAACTTTAACGCATCGCACACTTCTTAAAAGACCCAAAAGGCATAGATTCGGGTCTTCCAAAGGCGTTCTTCCAAAATGGGATTGCTACACCATCGAGATGAGTACTGGTTTGAGATCAGTAGCAGGGTAAGCAATGCGTGAGGCGATCCCTTGAACTCTAAAGGTAACGAAATCTCGGAGTGTTCTTCTTTGCTCGCCTCCTCCACTCGCCATGTTTGTTGGATACCTTCTAGCCTTCTGTATTTGTTCTTCAATCCTTTGCTTTTTTCTCCTTAAGCGAAAAGTCCTTTCAATCTCAGGATCGGGTTCGTACAAGATTGAACTTCACATAAATAAGGGAAATTCCTGTAAGCACTATTACCAACACTACTAGTGTAATTAAACAAGAAAAATAAAAATAAAAGATGATAAAATACATAGTCACTTTCGCAAGACTAACTCAATAGTTATCAGTTTAGTCATCGACAACGGCGCCAAAAACTTTACCACTGCTACAAACGCACGGGTAGCTGTAGTATAGATAAAAGATATCATTCCGCAGGGGCTAATGTAATCTATCGAGTCTTATCTATTAGAAAATACTAAGTAAAATTCAAATTCAAATGGTTCAATTTAACAACTTCTAATTTGCTAATTTTTAAATCAATCAAGGAAAAATATATCTAGGAATTCATGTAGTTATGATAAGTGACTGCATCAAAACGATAAACATGTGCTTTTTATCTAACTGGTTAATCTCGAAGAATTGCAATATATCCAAAAATTTAGTCTATTCTTTTGAACTCAACCAAATTTGCCTAAACTAAGTAAAAGTCGTTCTTTTGAAATTTGTCTTAATCCAAGTTAATGATCTTCGATTACTTTCTAATCCTTCTAGCATGCAAATCTCTCTTTTGAGATGACGCTATGCCAAGTTTTATCGAGCAGTACAACAATCAAATGAAACCTTTCAGTTTTTCACCCGATTGTTTCAATTGTGCAAGCAAACTTTGGCTAAAAATCCACTCATAATATGAATAACACATGATAGAATAAAAATCAAACCAATGATGAAGATAAGCATAATTTTTTAAATTAAAACATGATCCAACAACACTTTCATAAACTACTAAATCCCTAGACAAAAATTAAACTACTCACACAAGATTAAGGATTAAACAACTAACTAACATATTGTGAAATCTCAGCAGAAAGGCTTAACTAAAAATAGCCTTCAACCAAGGGCTTCAAACCACCTCAAGATCAAATAGTCCCACTCAAGATTTCTCACTAATACAACAACCAAACTAAGAATCTAACTAAAAGAACAAAAATTTGAGAATGATAAACTAATGCTATTCTTGCTTGCTATGCATCCTCTCTTCTCTGCTGCAGCCTGAACGAGGCCTTTTATAAGAAAACCGAGATGATTTCAGCCACACAGTCGAAGGAAAACAAAGAGGCAATGGTTTCACCTCTCACCACGGTGCATGGCAGGCACCACGGTCCAATAGTGGCCTAGGTTGGAACTCTCTTTTCTTGCTCCATGGGCGTAGCAGCATATAGGTGTCTGTGGGGGAGGTCAATATACATCTACTAAGGGTCAAGTGCTTGGTAAAAGGCTTAAAATTCTGTAAAACGCATCAAATAACTATACTCAAGTATAAATCAAAAATAGGAGCATAAATAATGACATTAAGCACATGATTCTCCTAAAAATTAAGTAAAATAGGCCTAAAATGATATATACATTAAGCACTTATCAGAGAAAAATATAAATCTACACTCTCCCCACATAATTGAAAAGATATGATGATAGTCTGTACGTTGACCACCGCCCTGACATTAGCTACACGAACTCCCTAAAATGAAAGGGACCTAGTAGCTCTCATCCATATCCATGATAATGAAATCATATGGGATGACAAACTTATCCACCTAAACTGGACCATCCTCTAGAAGACCTACAGGTCACTTGATGGAGCAGTCTGTTAGTTGTATGCTCATGGTGGTGGGTATCAGGTCTAGCAATTTAAGCTTCTGCTAGAGAGACAGAAGCACAAGGCTCACACTAGCTCCCAAATCAGAAAAGGCTTTTTTCACCTGCATATACCCTATGCAGTATGGAATAGAGACGCTACCAGGATCTTGCAGCTTTAAAGGTGACCTGCTCTGTAAAAGTGCATTGTAGGCTTTTCTAATGGGAGCCACTGAAACAGCCCCACGCTTGAATTTTTTGGAAGAAAGCTCTCTCAAAAATTTTAGATAAGTTGGAGCTTCCTTGAAAGCCTCCAAGAAAAGGACATTGACATAGATCCTCCCCAGCACATCGAGGAATCTCTTCAATTGAGGCTCAAGCTTAGTTAGCTTAGCCCAAGCTACCCTCTGGGGGAAAAGGACAAGTGGCTGGTTGATGCAGTCCCCACCACCAGTAACAATAAGGGGGATCCCCCAAGTCATCCAAGGT
>NCQT01064216.1:1721-12134 GCA_002740465.1 Stenocereus thurberi
CATTTGAGCCTTCCTTTCTTTTATACTTCTTATGGTAAATATTTTGATCTTTAAACTCTCATAATTATCTAGCTTGGATTGTATGAGAGAGACTAAATTAGTGGTGGAATGAAGAGGACATTGTATGGTTGCATGGTGGAAGTCGTGGTTAATGGGTGATAGTGATGTGGGACAAAACCTAAGGGATCAGTGCCACTATTATGGACAGAATGTAAGGGGAATTTGAAAAGCCACGAATTAGTATTAGTTCATTAAAAGACTATTTAATTTGTAGGGTTTATAGATCTGAAATTCTTTTGTATCTAGAATTTTGAATTGTATTAATCGGATTTAAAATTAGAATGTTAAGGTAGGAATACATAGACTGCACGAACCTAGATTGTACTGAGATAATTTCAAAACTTTTCTAAATTTGAATTAAGTACAAATGGAATCTGGTAATTCCCTTAATGTGAAAGTTAGAGTAAACAAGAATAGCATTCCAGAATGGACTTGATCTCTTGAATCTAAAGTCTAGATAAGAAGTTATGGCCTTTGGAAATTGGATCTAAATTCCATCCCTAATTTAGATTGTTCATGTAAAGTTTAATCAAGGAAATAAAATTCCAAATATTCACGAAAAATGATGTTGGGAGGTCTAACTTGTTGATTGGCATAGAAATGTGTTTCTAAGTTATTTATGGACCATAGTTCATTAAGTTCGATTTTGTGTCGACTATAAGTGTTAACAAAACCGCTTTTGAAAATTGGATAGGCCCAAGTTAGAAAGTCGAGCTCAAGCTTAGGCATCGCATTTTTTCAAGTAACGATCATGCCCTAACGCCCCCAAATATCCCTTTAAAATGTGCTCTATGGGAGTTAACTTTTACATTGATTTGAACTAATGTCAGGCGAGCTTCTTGAATAAATTCATGTCTTGTTGATACTTTATTGTTATTATTGAAACTTGGTGTGGAATCTTGAAGTGTTCGAATGTGCTTTTAAATTATTTTTGACCTCTATTGGGTCGGGATTGGCTATTTGAAAGTTTAGGCTAATGACCAGCTCTTAAATGTTAATAATATAAGTGAATAAACTAGGGGAGATGAGGGAGGTTTACTTCTGAAAACAAGAAGGCATTACAGTGTTCTCTGGGTAATTACATGCAATGGTTAGCGGCCACTTGCCATCTTGTTGATGGGTGTGAGCCGGGCTATCGGTAACCGTCCAATTGATGGTACACTATGAACTAGATAAGCGGCTACACCTAATCGAGTAGCAGGCTATAAGATCTAGTGAGGTCGCTTGCCTTTATCTTTTAAATGAAACTAATGGAGACTTACATTAACTTAGGATTTCGAGTTGGATTGCCTGGCAGTATTTGTAAAATTATTTGAGTTATCTTCTCACCATCCCTAACATAATTTGAAATGAATTTATGTTATGTTTTGAATGTTAAGGGTGATTGTTACTTGACTTCAATTTGTAATGCTTTGATGTAGATGGTTTTTGTTTGACTTTATTATTAAATCCTTAATAGCAGATTATGTCACACTTGGCCTTGTGTTTCCCAACTGAAAAATCATCAGTCATGCCCTGTTAGGTTGTTTGCTACCACCTAGGGTTGAATATTAGTGACGAAATGAACTAGAATTTTTTGGGCATTACAAAGTGGTATTGAGGCACAAGTTTACGGACCTGAAGGCTTGCTTGAGAATGTTGTATTTTAAAATAAAAGTTTAAAATCTATAGAGTTAGGAACTTCGTAGAGAGTGAGTGTACAAAGAGAAAAGGGATGCATGTCTTTGCACAAAATGTATTGGAATACATGTCTTTCTTGAAACTATCGTGTGTAAGATTAATGATATGTAGCATTGCCCTTGTGCGGGGCGCCGATGTCTTCATGACAGGGCAACCAAGAAACCTGAGGTTGATCTGGTTCATCATATCCATTAAATAGGGCCAACAACAGATAGATGTATAGGGCACATATCTAATGGTTTAGCAAGGATTGAGCATAATCAGGCACTTTTCCTTCTTCTGACCCTTTAAGGTGAACCCGAGTAGCACTGTTGAGTTGTTGGGTTACACCCTAAGGCTCAAGAGTTTCATGACTAGAGGAGATGTTGTTGGCGTGATTGAGAATTAATAGGAATAAGGTTTATAGAATTAGTTGATCATCTACTTGAGATGGGCCCATATGACCAACCCCCAACACGTACAACCCAAGAAAAGACCCACCATCCCTTGATGAGGAAGACGCTGGGGATTTCACATTAAAGGAACCCAATCAGGCTAGCGAAGAGGAGGGACCTATAGAGGATGAGAACCTTGAGGAGGAACCTATAGAGGATGAGGACCCGAGGAATCTGTGGAAGATGAGGACCCTAAGGAAGAATGATGGAAGAAGAGGACCTTACCGAAGAATCAGTGGGAAAGAGGACCTTGAGGAAGAGCTGATGGAAGATGAGCACCTTGATGAAGCAAACCTAGATGAGGAACCAGAGGAAAAACTAGTGGAAGAACCTGAGCTTGAATATGACCTTGACATCGAGCCTGAACTTGCTACCTAATCTACCCATTAGAAGCAGGAAAAATGAGGTAGGATGTGTTGGGGGACATTTCCATTAGATACTCCAAGGTAGTAGATGTCGGATGTTGCTTAAAGGCAATAATGTTAGATTTTAAAGAGCGTATTTTTCTTTGTTATTAAAGTTGGAATTGAGAAAGTTATTGAATTATTTGTGTAATGGGAGTAATAATATAAAAAATGTTTGTCCTTTCTGGTTATGCATTGGAATTGTCTATTGAGTTCACATGAATATGTTTGCTTATACGATTCTTTGAGAGCTGTGTATGAGGCATATGATCTGGTGTGATAGGAACTCAACTTTGAGAGTGTTTGGCTAACTTGACATTATGAATGATACAAATTGATGTGATTATGAATGTTGCTATATGTTGGTTCAATGATGGTGATGTCAATCAAAGCGAATTGTTAAACTGTTGTAAAATACATGTTAAGAAATATTAAGAATAAACTAAACTCGATAAATTTTCAAACTAGGATATCGATAAACAATGAAGAATCTCAAACTAGACCTACAACCCGCTCCAAAGTCCTATGTTAA
This sequence comes from Stenocereus thurberi, assembly GCA_002740465.1. Lineage (NCBI taxonomy): Eukaryota > Viridiplantae > Streptophyta > Magnoliopsida > Caryophyllales > Cactaceae > Stenocereus > Stenocereus thurberi. Next base: position 4,832 of record NCQT01064216.1, read on the forward strand.
TCTAGAAAACGCCATGGCTAGCCTGCGGGAAAGACTAGAAGCACTTCGATCTCGGAAGGGAGTCAAGAACCCTACAAATGTGGGAACACAAATCCACTAACTGGGATAGACCCTACCAATCTTCCACTTCGTATAATAGCCCGACTCTAAATCATGTTTACTTATTCAATTAAGTCGTGTGATTAATTTCCTTGCATTTATTTATCGTGTGTAGTCATTCCAATTGAGAAAAAGTTATTTGGGCCCTCACTTTGCAATTCGGGTTTTAATTATCGTAAAATTTAGAGTGAATCGATAGTAGGCCATGATAAATATGGTTTAAGAGATTAAATAATTTTTTATAACATCACAAAAATTAAATTCTAAGCTATGCAAAAATTTGATCACATTAGAGCGTTATTTTTGCCCGTGCCCAACTTAATTGTGCCCACTTTGAAGCCCAAAAAGTTAATGCACATGATGTAGCTAGTTGTTATTATTTATGTCTAATTATAACTAACCAAAAGGCTACTTTTTGGGGATAAATATTAGCATAGTAAGAGCAAGTCCACTTCATTTATCTCTTCTCTCTTCCCACGCTAGCCACCCCAGTTTTGCTAATTTTAGTACTGTGTCGCGGCTGGCTGCCACCAGTGCGTACCTCTCCAACCTAGCACCACCAGCCACCTCCCACCACCCCCATAAACCCCGAACACCCACTCTATCTCTCTCTTTTAATCTTGTAAGTGGGGTAAATCCTAACCCAACTTTGTTTATTTTTTGGCTTTTATGAATGAATTGATCATGGGTCATGTTATCATGATAAAATAAGTGTTATCTTGACGTTTTATTGTGGCTGTTTAGTTTTAAACCATATGAGAATTGTGAACAAATATGATCATACAAGCTTGATGTTGAAAATGATGAACTTCAAATTCTTTGATTTAATGTTGTGATCTTTGACATGAAAATGGGTTTAAAGTTGTTGGTGATCTCATCAAATCCATTTATAGTGATTTAGAAGAAAACTTGAATGTCACATGACCTAGGGTTTCATGATTATGCATGGGTATGGTTGATTTTTTATTCAAGTATAATTATTTTGATTAAGTTTGGAGGAAATTGGTGGTTGGATGTACTATGGGTTGAATGAGTGATGATGTGTGACTATTGTCAAAAATGGTGTATTATGGAAAATTCCCATAAGTGGCCACAAAAGGTTGTTTGGTTTATTTATGCAAGTAAGGGAGTTTGTGGGAGCATTTTGAGTGATTATGTGAGGAAAATATTGAAAAATGTGTAAAATTGATTGCGTTATAATTTTTGAGTGTTGGCTAGAATAAGATAATTAGAGGAAGGAAACAAAGTTTAATGATCTATAATGGGGCATTTAGCTTGATTATGTGAGAAAAGAAGGAAACCATAAATTTTGGGAGTCTAATTAAAACTTTCTAAGTAATAACGGATATTGTGAAGAAAATACAAAGTTTAGCAAGTTCAATAAGTTTGATTGTGTTGAGAAGCTTATTTGGTTTGAAAAATCGAGCTAAATGAGCCTGAGAATGAAAATTGAGAAGTGTGGAAATGAATGATTCAAGAACAATGGTTATCAGGCTGAGTTAGGGTAATTTAAGCTATCCATAACCTAATTATACCCTTTTGGCCTTAAACCTTCTATTTTTCATCTTAGAATATTCCATTTATATCCATCAAAGTCTTTCCATTATACCCTCAATTATATACTTAGGTCGGTTTTACTCTACGTTATTTTACCTCGAATTAAATTGCCTTAATTTGTTTAGTTTGAAATTATTTTGGTGTAACATACCTTATATTAATTCATTGAAGTTTTGAGTGCCATTTGGTTAATAAATTTCTATTACAGTTACTAGTTATCAGATTGAGCGTTATTTACCAACTACATATATCTATAGTGATTTTTTAGAACAAAATTAGGGCCTGCTCTATCATTTTCCCCCTTTTATACACAAATATTATCTAGTGAGATTGCATTAAAACATTCGAGGTACATTCATTGCATGCATCTTTAGGAATCATAATGTATTTATCAAAGTTACAATGTCTTAGTAAGTATATCAATGAATCATTTTACCCAGTTATGTATCACCTAATTAGTGACCCCGTTAGTTATCATTTATAGGGCATTTGCTCTCCAATTACCCACACAGTCTTAGGCAAGGTCCCCCAATCGACTTGGTAGGTTTACGCCCATCTATAAATCGTATCGGTTAACAGGGGTTCAGTACCAGATAATAACTAGCAATGTAATTTTACATTTATCTCATTCACTGTTAAATCAAAATGAATTACCAAGTGGGCTTAATCAATTCTTCAATGATCATTTAATAATATAGGGATGCATGTAATGAGCTTTGCTCACATTTCAAAATGTGTGTCATGTTTTGTTTTAGACAAGTGCTCAGTGAATCGTCCACATGCTAGGAAGTCGACTGAAGAGAATAAACGAGCAAGAGTACCACATTGGTTCTGTAGTAATGTTGTATAACAAATACTTCTGGAGTTGCATTTTGAAATCTTTAATTGATGGAGTTGTAAACCTTATGAAGTACTAATCTATTATGGTGTGTATGTCTTATTATAACTAGATATTATATGTATATTGCTTTGATAACGGTGCAACATGTTGGTTGGAAATTATACTTAATGATATCGTTTCATGCACTTATACTTAAAGCCCTGTCCTTTTGAACGGCAGTAACGCCCCAATTATTGGATTATCTATTGTAATTAAGGGATTAATTAAAGAGATTGCAAACAGTAAAACATGCTCATTTAGGAGTGTTACAGATTTGGTATCAGAGCCAGGTTGAATTTTTCTTAATGGATTATGGAGTATGGAGAGTAAAAATAAGAGGGTTAGAAGGTTGGATAGTGAGGGTTATCAATATATCATCAAAGATTCAGGATATTAGAAATATTTGCTTATCTCTTACATGTTCTCCTTATTTGTTCTTCTTTTTTAGATGGATCCATAAGAGGTGAACATAATGTCAGATGCTTCTATGGCTACTCACATCTCTTTATTACATGCTAGTATGGTAGTCCATATACAAGACCCTTTTTCTGAGTTCCATAGTGTTACAATTCGTACATGTAGACTATTATGGTCCTTATCTATTGTTACCCTACAGGTTGAGTTTAGGATTCGTTACCATGATTTTATGATAACTGGAGAATTCTAGCTTTACAGGGCTTGGGCTACCGTTACTTCCGAGTTATTACTCAGAGAGGAGTTTGAATAGAGGGGGATCATTATGAAGACTCTACAGCAAGTATTTCCTTTACACTTTGCAGCTCGAGGGCCACCATCACCACCTGTACCGAGCGCTCCTCTGCTACCCAACAGTCCAGTGTTATCGAGATCAAGTGGGGTTCACGTAGTTGTGGATCTTCTTAACAACCTGGAAGTAGTGGAGCTGACCTCAGAGGATGAGGCCATGGAGGCCCCTGAGGATGATCTAGTGGCAGAGGAGGATCTAGAGGAGGACCCAAAGTTGTAAGAGTAGTAGGTTAATTAGGATGTCGATGATATAGAGTCGGGAGCATTAGATAAAAGTTTTAACTCGTGCGAGGAACCTGAGGATGAGTTTGATTCAGACTTTGATCCATTTAGGGATTTTTATGTTGTTTTAGGAGCTGAATTTTTAGTTAGGTTATATTTTGAGCCCTTTGTGTCACTTGGATAGATGTATTTTTTGCAGGTTACATCATTGTATATTGTTAGATGGATCCTTCTGGCTGTGTTCACTAGTTCCGCCTTCTTTTTGGGTATGTGGCAGACGTAGTTGTTAGGGCTACGCAGTGTTTTGGTTAGGAAGTAGGAGTAAGGCCTGACCCTAGTTAGTCAGCTAGATTTGATCTTCTTTTATTAAATCATGTATATGTAGGTAAACAAGAATCATCGCAAAGATGTAATGAAGCTTTGGTTTCCATTGTAATAATGTTTGAACCATGTTAGTTTGTATCTATTGTGTATACTTATCGTATATGTTGGTTGTAGTTTATTGATTGAATTACTCTATTTAATGTATAATTAGGATGTTTTAATTTATGTTGAAGAATGCGTAGACCCATGTAGGAGATGATTAGGATCATGATCAAGCATTAGGTGCCCAAGCTTCATGTAATATGCCACCAAACCTTGGTGCAATGCCCCCGTTTGCCTTGTGTTAGCTAATAATATTGGGAATCTTAACTATTGGCTGCCTTGGTATCTGAATTAATGAAACAGATTCCATCAGTACATGCCGAAAACCGTCCTAAAGATGATAAACTAGCAAATGGGGTAGCATGATGCAACCCGAAAGTCCATGATGAAAGATACGATGCAGTTGAGGTAGAGGAATGGATTAGAGAAATGGAGAACAGTTTTACAGTAGTAAAGGTTCCAGATGAGAAGAAGGTGGATATTGGGACGTTTTACGTAATTAGGGAAGCTAGCATTTGGTGGAACACTGTAAAGGATATGTTGTTAGGACCTGAATTCACCTAGGGTAAATTCCTGGAAGAAATGAGAGCCAAATTTTACCTTATTGTAGTTCAACGACAAAAATAAAAATAATTTATGGAACTGAGAATGAGTAGAAGTATGACGGTAATGCAATATGCTAGTAAGTTTAAAAAACTATCCAGGTTTGTTCTTGAGTTTATGTCATCTTAAAGACTTAATATGATGATATTTGAAGAGGACTTGGCTTTCTATATTCATAATCAGTTAGCTGGTCAACCAATCTCGACCTACCAAGAGTTATATGAGTGAACAGCGGAAGTAGAACGAGTGAAGACTGAGTTGAGAGCCCTGAACCCGATCAATCAGAAAAGGAAAGAGATTGAGCGATAAGCTCCAAACAAGAGTGTAAACCAGAAGAAGCGTACTCCCGCTCCTCCCAAGAGTTATCCTGCAGGTCCAGTGGAGCCGTATAGGAAATGTGGAAGAACCAACGACATCGCCCTCGAATATCAGGTGGGAACTAACAGATGCATGTGGTGTGCGAGACCCATAACATCTCATTGTTGCCTGTTCCCCAAGACTAAAGGCTACGGATAAGGGTGTGGCAAAACCCTTGACCCCACCTCACCAAAGGCTCCACCACCAAGGCCTGCAGCAGTAGAAAGGGCATATCAGATGAGAAAGGAGGAAGCTTCCACCTCTGGTACGGTAGTTACTAGAACTCACTTTTTAAATTCAAAGTCATTTTGTGTATTGTTTGATTTGGGTACCACCCATTCATTTATATGTACCTGCTCTGTGATGCTATTGAACCTTAAGAATACGAAGGTATGGACCAATTATAGAGTCAAGTTACCTAATGACTCTATAGTTGAGTGGCTTGTCTCCCATAAGCTTGTCCCTATTAGTATTGGTGGAATCACATTTCCTAAAGACTTGATTCAATTTGATTTGTTAGACTTTGACATCATTTTTTGGATGAACTCGTGGTGTGTTTCTGGAGCGAAGATTGAATGTGAAAACCTTAAGGTAAATTTACGAAATAAAAGTGGAGAGAATTATGTTTTTATTAGCAAAGAGAGGAAAAACCATGTCCCATAATTTCCACTATGAAATCAAGTTATTGCGTCAAGATGTATTGGGTATTGTTTTTATGCCATTGATAGTCAGAAAAAGGAAGAAAAAGTAAAAGATATTCCTGCAGTTTGTGATCTTAGAGTTGTTTTCCTGAAGAGTTACCAGGACTGCCCCTTAAAAGAGAAATTGATTTTGAGATTGAATTAGTACCTGGTGCCCAATCTATCTTAAAAGCCCCATGTTGTATGGCCCCAACAAAGCTTAGGCAACTGGAGATCTAGTTAGATAAGCTACTGCAGAAGGGATTTATTAGGCCAAGTGTGTCACCATTGGCTACCCTAGTGTTATTGGTAATGAAGAAGGATGGAACCTAAAGGTTGTGTATCGATTGTAGGGAATTGAACAAGATCACCATCAAAAACAAATACCCATTGCCCCGAATAGATGATCTGTTTGATTAACTACAAGGAGCAAGAGTCTTTCCCAAGATTGATATAAGGTCTGGATACCATACGCTAAGGATTAAACCTGAAGACATTCTCGAAACCGCATTTAGCATTAGACATGGTCACTATGAGTTCACGGTGATTCTCTTTGGCCTGATCAATGACTTCGCCGCTTTTATGGGCCTTATCAATAGAGTTTTCGATCCCTATTTAGGCAAGCTTGTGGTGATATTTATTGATGACATCTTGATATACTCCAAGGATAGAGATGAGTGTACTACTTATTTGAGGACAGGATTGCAAACCTTAAGGGAACACCAATTATGTGGAAAATTGAAGAAGTGCAAATTCGGGTTAGAAAACATAGTATTTTTGGGACAAGTAGTTTGAAAGGAAGGGATTAAAGTTGACCCCCAGAAGGTTAAAGTAGTAACAGAGTGGCCAAGGCCCACCAAGGTCACTGAGATTAGAAGCTTCTTTGGCATATCTGGCTATGATTGAAGGTTTGTCAAGGATTTTTCGAAGATGGCATATCCCCTGATCAATTTGTTGAAGAAAGCTATTAAATTTAAGAAGATAGAGAAGTGTGAAAGGGCTTTTCAAAAATTAAGGCAGTGATTAACTACCGTTCCAATCCTAACCCTAACAGTAAAAGATAAGGAGTATACTATCTATAGTGATGCATCGAAGAATGGGCTGGAGTGTATTCTAATGCAAGGAGATAAAGTGGTATCTTGTGCCTCCCAACAGGTCAATCGTTATGGGAAGAATTACCTTACCCACAATCTAGAGCTAGTGGCTGTGGTTATTGCGTTGAAAATATAGAGATATTACTTATGTAGAGTACCCTATAAGATCCTTACAGATTATCAAAGGTTGAAATATATTTCCACTTAGAATGAGCCCAATTTAAGACAAAGGCATTGGCTAGAATTGCTTAAAGACTATAACTTGTAGACCTAATATTACCCAGGAACGGTAAATACCGTGCCATATGCCTTGAGTAGGAAGACACATCATAGCTTGAACACTATAGTTATTACTCAATTAAACTTCTTGAGAGAGCTTAAGGACTTGGGTATTCAATTAGTGTCACCTGGGTAAGCAGGTGTTCAATTATCATCACTTACCTTATAGCCCTCCACAGTGGAGGAAATTCAAGTGAAGTAAGAAAGTGATATTGAACTCAAAAGGATAAAGTAAAATCCTGAGAAAAAGAAATCGTCTGGGTTTGTAGTACATTAAGATCGGACCTCGCAATATTAGAATTGCCTATGCGTACCCAAAAATGAGGAATTAAAGAAGAAAA
>NCQT01064227.1:0-10667 GCA_002740465.1 Stenocereus thurberi
ACCATCAAAAACAAATACCCTCTACCATGAATAGATGATTTTTTTATCAACTACAAGGAGCAGAAGTGTTCTCTAGGATTGATTTGAGGTGATGGTACTATCAACTTAGGATTAAACCTGACGACATTCCTAAGACAGCGTTTAGGACCAGGTATGGCACTATGAGTTCACAGTAAGCCTTTTGGTCTCACTGATGCTCCTGCAGCCTTCATGGACCTTATGAACATTGTTTTCATACTGTATTTAGACAAGTTCATAGTGGTGTTAATAGATGACATCTTTATCTATTCTAAGGAAAAGGAGGAACATGCTAATCAATTACGGACAGTATTGTAAGTTTTGAGAGAGCAGCAACTCTATGACAAATTAAAGAAATGTGAATTTTGGTTGGAGGAAGTGGTATTTTTGGGGCATGTGGTTACAAAAGAAGAAATTAAAGTTGACCCCCAGAAGGTGAAAGCAATCACAAAATGGCCAAGGCCTACCAATGTCACTGAGAACCAAAGGTTCATCACAGGACTTTTCGAAAATAGCTTCACCACTGACTAATCTACTAAAGAAAGTGAACAAATTCGAATGGACTGAAAGATGTGAGAAAGCTTTCTAAGAGCTAAGGCAACGGCTAACTACCGCCCCAATCCTAACGTTACCAATAGAAGGAAAGGAGTATACTGTTTATAGTGATGCTTCGAAGAACGGTCTAGGGTGCGTGCTGATGCAGGAGGATAAAGTAGTAGCTTATGCCTCTCCGCAACTCAAGCTGTATGAGAAAAACTACCCTACCCATGACCTGGAATTAGCAGCCGTGGTCTTTGCTTTGAAAATTTGGAGGCATTATTTATATGGGATACCATACAAGATCTATACTGATCATCCAAGTTTAAAGTATATCTTCACCCAGAAGGAGCTCAATTTGAGGCAACGGCATTGGCTTGAGTTGTTTAAAGACTATGATTTATAGATTCAATATCATCCGAGTAAAGCAAATGTGGAGGCGGATGCCCTGAGTAGGAAGGCACAACATAGCTCAAAAACTGTGGTGATTACTCAATTGAACCTCTTAAGAGAACTTGAGGACTTTGGGATTCAATTAGTGTCCCACGGGTAAACAAATGCTCAATTATCAGCACTTACCGTACAGTCTTCCGTAGTGGAAGAAATTCGACTGAACAAGGAAAGTGATCCCAAACTCCAAAAAATAAAGCAAAATTTAGAAAAGCGAAGTCTCCGGGATTTGTAATGCACGAGGATGGGACCCTGCGGTTCCAGAATCGCCTATGTGTGCCTAAAAATGAAGGATTGAGGAAGTAGATCTTGGAAGAAGCTCACAATACTCGTTATTCGGTGCATCCAGGGCATACCAAGATGTATAGAGATCTGAGACAATACTTCTGATGGAATAATATGAAGAAAGACGTTGCAGAATATGTGAACAAGTGTCTAACCTGCCAGAAAGTCAAAGCGGAGTATCAGTGTCCTGTGGGTGAGCTACGACCCTTAGAAATTCTCACTTGGAAGTGTGATTCGATCTCAATGGACTTTGTTATGGGTTTACCCCTTTCTGCCTCGAAAAGAAATGCTATCTGGGTTATAGTTGATCAACTCACAAAGTCGGCTCATTTCCAGCCAATTAACGATACTTGGGGAGTTGAAAGACTAGCCCAATTGTATGTTAAGGAGATAGTCTGTCTGCCCAGAATCCCTTTAGACATAGTCTCAAATATGGATCAAAGATTCCAAGCACGTTTCTGGCAAGCGCTTCAAAAAGCCTTTGGGACCAAACTAAACTTCAGTAGCTTCTATCACCCAGAAATAGATAGATAAACTGAAAGAGTGAAACAAATTGTGGACATGTTGAGAGCTTGTGTATTGGAGTTCCAAGGGAAGTGGGAAGATGATTTACCTTTGGTGAAATTCTCTTATAACAACAGCTATCAGTCCACCATCAAAATGGCCCTATTTGAGGCCTTATACGGTAGAAAATGTAGAACCCCGTTGTGCTGGAGTGATTTGAACGAGGCACTGATTATAGGTACTGAAATGATTCAAGAGACCACTAAAATAATAAGAAAGATTCGGGAACATATTAGGGCTACCCAAAGTCGACAAAAAAGTTATGCGGACAAAAGAAGAAGGTCTCTAGAGTTTCAAGTAGGCGGTAAAGTTTTTCTGAAAGCTTCACCAACCAGAGCTGTCAAGAGGTTCGGAGTACAGGGCAAATTGAGTCCAAGGTATATTGGACCTTATGAAATCATTGGAAGGTTGAATCCCATCCCTTATCGTCTAGATCTGCCTATAGAACTTGAGTACGTGCATAACGTGTTTCATATCTCTCAGCTTAGGAAATACATTGCAGATCCAGACCATACCATTGTATCTAAACCTATCAAAATCACTAAAGACCTAGTATATGAGGAGCGTCCTATCTAAATACTAGATTGCAGGATCAAGCAGTTGTGCAACAAACAGATACCATTCGTCAAAGTACTCTGGACAAACCACACCTCGCAAGAAGCCACCTGGGAGACCGAAGAGGCAATGAAAACCAAATACCCACATTTATTCGAGGTAATCCTGCATTATATGGTTAAGTTCATCAGCTTCGAGGACGAAACTTTTTAAGGGGGGAAGGCTGTAATAGTCCGACCTAAATCATGTTTATTCATTTTATTAATCCAGGTGATTAAGTTCATTGCATTTAAATCACTGCTTTGTTATTTCAACTGGGAAAATTTAAATGGGCGCTCACGTTGCGATTCGGATTTTTCTTTTTGTTAAATTCTGGAGATCAATTTAGGCCTTGATATTTATGAATTAAGCGATTTAATTATTTTTTATGACACCACAACCATTTAATCTCAAAATTTGAAAAAAAAAATGTTGTAAACGCACTCGGTTTCAGCTCTTTTCCAAACCCGAGCCCGTTTAAGGCCAATTTCAGTCCACTAAGACTTGACCCTCTTTGTTTAGCTAATTACCCTTAGTTAGGCCTTAAATACACTTAGTAAGAGTAGAGTTTGAAGGTTAATTCTCAGCCAAGTCTTTATTTTGCAAAGCCTTTGTTTTACACCAAGTAAATTATAGTCACTTTCCCTCTCCTATTCTCCCCTCCTTCTCTCTACCTCACGGCCAGCTCCAGCAGTCACCATTTCAACCACCTTTTAACCACCAAACAGCCACCACTCACCACCCCAACCACCCCTCTCACTCCCACAAGCACCAAGGATCATTCATACCTCTTTCTTAAGCACAAAGTGAGTAATTCCTATCTCCTCTTATGCTGATTTTGTTGTTAATTCTTGATCTTGTTGGTTTTTGCTTCTTGTTTTGGTTCTTTTAATGGTGGATTATGCTGTTTTTATTGAATTATGAATCATCTTAGTGATGGACCATGGTGGAGTTGAAGTTGGATGATGCTAGGGTTAGGGTTTTATCTTAATCGTGCAAGCTTCATATTCAAGTGTTGGATACTGATTGTTCTATCCTTGATTTTGCTCATCTTTTAATCTATTGAATTTATTATGGTGTTTATGGTGTTTTGCAATGATGGAAGTGAGTTCAAGTTGACCCTAAGTTAGGGCTTTATCCAAGAATGCGTGGTTTGGACCAAACTAGTATTAAACTTGAGGTATGTGTATATGTGACTAAAAAATTAGCTTTATTGGATATGGATATGAAGTGAAATTTAGTGTGGTGTTTTTATATGATATTGGGATGGATCAATGTGTGTTTAGATGCTTTTAAGGAATGGTTTAAGTTGAGGATTTGTGGAAAAAGTGAGAGAACAAACTCAAACAGTGAGGCTGGAAGTTTCAAAAAAAAGGACAAATTTTGAGTTAAAGCCGGTAATCATTGGCCAGCTAAAAACTATGATTTTTGGTGGGTTGATAGATCAGTGTGTTACCTTTAAAATGGCTCTTGAATCGCATTAATTGGAGGTCTGTATAGAAAGTTATGGTCATTTTACTGAACCTGTATAGGATGGACTCAAATCTAACATGTTGATGTTCTAACCCCATTTTAGGAACCCTATCATGGGAATCATGTTATCTGTCCTCAATGAAAGTTTTAGAGGATTTCCTAAGCTTTTCATATTTGAGTCTTAGGTCTCATTCTGAGGTCGGGAGTATAAGTTGTGAATTATTCTTTCCGTACTCTCTTTATACGCCCTTATTCTCTAAACTTGCTACCGTGCCTTAAATCACATTTCTATGGTTCATATAGTTTCATCATTTTAGTTTAATCTATGAACTAGTTTGTAAAGATTCTTCATAAGCCAGTTTTATTAAAGGTATCCATTATAAGAACAAGATCGTGTCTGACTTTATGTTCCTATAATGATCTGTTGAACAGAATCAAGGTCTAAGCTTCATTCTCTCCACTTTAGTGCATCTTATTACTCCGTGAACTTGCATTTAAAACTTTCAGATACGTTCATTGCCTGTATCTTTAGAAATCAGCACGTATTTATCGAAATCGTAATATTTTGCTAAGTACATCAATAAATCATTTTAATCAGTGCTTTATCACATAATTAGTGACCCCATCAGTTATCAGTTACAGGGCATTGCCCTCCAGTTACCAGCACGACTTCAGGCCAGGTCCCTCGGTCGGCTTAGTAGGTATACACCTATTCACATATTGTAACAGTTACTAAGGGGTGCATTAACAGATAATAATTGGCAATTTAGTTTTATATGTGTCTCATTTCCTGTTTTAAAATCAAAATGAGTTGCAAAGCATGTCCAAATAACTTTTCAGTGAATCTTTATCATTACAGGAATGCATGTGCTGAGCTTTGTCTCACAGTTTGAAATGTTTTTATGTTTTATTTTAGGAAAGTATTCAGTGAACCGCCCACAGGCTGGCAGGGAGGCTGAAGGTGATAAATGAGACAGGACTGTCCATGTGATTGGCGGTGTATGAGTGCTAAGATGCTAGCATATCATATTACGATGTATTTTAGTGTTGCAACTGTATATTTGAATAGAATTATGTAGTTTGGTGTTACAATTGTATATTTGAACTGAATTATGTATATTGGTGTAACCCTTGGGATGATTGCGATGTGAGACCATTTCTGTATATAACTAAATGGTTTGAGTGTTTATGATGGTGAATTTTTTTTTTTTTTGGGTAAACTTTGGTTTATGGCTAAGTTTTCATACATAAGGGAAGCCTTGTCTTTTGTGAACGGCGGTAACACCCCGTTCATTGGGTTATTATTTCTCATTGGGGAACTTAAGCAGGTAAATGTAAGTAGGTTAATGCAAGTAATGAATCATGTATTATTAGAGCGTTACTATAGCCCAACCATGTTGTGACTATCCTTAAAGATCCCTTAGCTAATTGCATCAAATAGAACTATTTTCCCTGTGTCAACAAGCCCTGATATGCTAGCATCTTGTATGTTTAATTTATAGACATCAAGATCACAATGAGTGATTACTTCTAGCTCCTTTAGGTGACTCTTCGAACTTAGTCTCCATTAGTGCATCAGCAGCGGTTTTACTAGCATTAGGTTTCAAAAGTTGCTTTTGTTGTTCAAGCATACTACAATACAAATGATTATTAATGTGTTCACACTCTTAAAGTTTATTTATTAAGAAAAATGGAAAACACAGGATACACTCACCATACGGTGTAACTCACAACAAATGGAGCTATGTTGTTCTCTTTTCCTTATCAGTTAACTAGTTGTCATATTCCTGATTAGAGCATCTTGATTTTGAAAAGCTAATGGTGTAAGACTGTTACACGAAAATTCACTCATCTCATTCTATGGCTTCTAGTGTGCATATAAGGCACATGAAACCAAGGTAGCAAGAGGCAAAGTGTTCTTCTACAAATCGGACATAAATTCCTTAGCAATACTTTCTTTAGGCTTTGCTTGTTTCTAATAGACCTCTATAATCAGCCAAAGAACCTAGCTAATTTAATATTCTAATGAAGATAAATACCGGCAGATAAGTGTTAAGCACAATAGTCATCACTACTTAGCTTTTAAAAGGGTACGTTTAATGGTATTGAATGGGCCCACTAGTGGTGTTTTTTTCTAGCATAGACACCTAAAAAGTGTCTACTTTGTATAAAATACCTGATGCTGACAAACCATTCGAACAAGACTTAGGGACCCTAGATATTAAATGAAAGAGCTTTAAAATATTCTAACTTCTCTTGATCCACCTATCCAAACGGTGCACACAAAAGGCTCATCGAGCCCAAAAAGCCTAAATAGGCCCAAATTGATAATGTTCGACATCTAGTTGAAATTTATCCCGTATTTTTACCCCCATTGTAGGGTGCATATAACTATGGAGTTTAAATATTAACATCTTTCATTGAACAAGTTTTCCAATGACATATCATACATCAAAATCTGAAAAGCGATGAAAATGATATATGTCGATTACGGAGACATGCGCTAAAAATGATACTTGTTCATCATTTTATATATGCCCTTTTCCACACTTATCCAAAAATTATAAAAAATTAATGTCATTAGAAACTAGATTCAATAAAGTTCCAGGCAAAAAATAATCACTCAAAATGGAGATCGAATGTGAACATTATGGCTGAAACAAGTGAGTTGGGCTGTCTACAGCCCAACTCGAAACACGAATGGATTCCTACCTACCAGAGCCTGACCCAACTCCTTTTCTCTAACCTATCTTTTAGAAACCCTATATGTCAACTCAAACTAGAGAAAAAAACCTAACTTACATGGCATAACTCCTAAGAAACCCTCTTGCTTCCTATCGCTATAAATTCAGCACTTACCTACCCTTCAAACACACAGCCAAACCTTAAAAAATTTTGAGAAAATATTGAGAGGTCGAGAGAAGCTAATTAAACCCTTCTCAAATCTATCCTCAAAACCCTTTAAGGAGCAAATCAAGGCCCAGTGTTTCCGATCCCAGGGTTCTCTAAGTCACTAAGGAAGGTAACCTAAGGGTGCCAATCTTTCAAACCTAACTTTCTCTTTTTCCCTTTGTTTCTTTCTTTCTTTGTTTCGTTCTTTTGTTTAGCTTTACTTAATTTCAAAGATGTAGCCTTTGTAATTTAGGCCCTACCTACTGTAAATATTTAGTTTCATCTTTTCCTTCATTCCAATTGATGTTTTGATTTTTATTATTGTACTTGACATGTTGCGTGTCATACTTCTTTTAATGTGGTAGTTTTTTTCCCAATTTGATTAGTAAGAGGTCATCAATCATGACGTGGATCACTAGGGCGCACTCCACCCTGATGTCACACCTTTGCCCCTAAATTGAAATCTTTTGATATAGGCCACCTGAGTTAGATGGTCCCTCTATCAGAGACCCTTGTTTTAAAAACCTTCTTTTACTAAACTCAAGTCCCTTTGGCTATCCCTTTAATTCAAGGGTCAGCAAAAGAAAAAAAATTGTTCTTTGTTAGTTTTTTAACATCACTAGCTAGTGACTTTGTTCCTATTAATTTTCTTAACATTAGGGGGAAATGGGTTTCGTCAAAGGTAGAATAGGGATAGTTGCTCTCCTGTCTGTGTTCATAGGCCAAGAACACGACCCTGTTCTGGGGCCACATTTCCTAGGCCACAAACCTATCATGTTCAGGCACTGGCTTGATTTCTTGTTCATTTTTATATTTTAATCCAAATCAGATTTCAAATTTATACAAAAGCATACCTAGCAAGCGTGTCTAGCCATTTGTAGGGGATGACACACAGGCCCCAGGTCGAGATCTTTACAGTGGCCATTCCATTAGGGACTTTCTAAGAGAGCGACATTCGAAAATCCAATCGAAAAATATTTTTAGTCACACTTACATTATAATTCTGCATTATAGGTGCTACCTTGCTGGGACTAACAATGCCTTTAGGCTTAACGCCATTGCTACCTTTTAAGAAAATATGTGGTCACTCGGTAGATCCATTAAGACTTCTACCTGAGTGGGTAACTATTTCACCCACTTGCGGCATACTTTCCTTAATCCACATAATATATATGAAAGCAATCGAATGCTCTAGTCTGGGCATGCACCCTATGGAGGACGAAGCAATTGGGTTACCAGATGAGAGTTCCAAACCTTATCTAAACCACTTATGAGTTAGAACTTTAGATTAGGTTGGAATTCATATGCATGCGTGATTTTATGGATGCTTATAGCTCTAGTAGACTATTTAAAATTGACCTCTATCTAAAATCCCATGCATTGATGCTTTAGGGTTTATAAAGTCATCATTATGCCTACGAGCCGAGGTTGGGAAAATGTTAGTCTAACCTAGTTGAGGGTGTGATCAAGCTTCCGACGTCTTAGATTAGATAAAGTCCAATTGTTTTGGTTTTGCATTAGGAAAGGACCAACGGATATTATCTAGTTTCTAGGCCTTACATGCATCATAATATGAGGCCCAACATCATTAGTCCAAGGTCCATGTCACTTTAAGCCATGAGCTTGTAAATCGCATTAGATGATTAGAAAAGTCTAAAGGCTATTGTCAGGTCATAATATATTGATTGCAGGCTGCCTATGTCCAAAGAGTAATACATTATTGGGCCTCATTATGCATAATCCATCAGTCCATCTAAGCCCAAAGTCCATAATGCGGCCCACTAGACCTTTAGAGGCCTAATCCATTTTAGGTTACATTCAATCATGTATCATAGTCATGATGCATAAGTTTAATTATGACCTAGATATTTGATCCTCCATAAGTCCACGGTCTCTACATTATGCATCCATTCCCCTAGCTCATTATGAGCAAACCAAACCAAAGTCATACTTGGCCCTAGTAGAGGTCCATGATTCATCTGAGACAGGCTTAGACCCAGCTTAGTCCTACAAGTCAGCTGTCTAAGTCTAACTTAGAACCCAAACTGAGGTAAGGCCTGATTTCATCTAAAACCATCACCCTAAATCCCTTCCAACCTAGCCTAAACTTTCAAATCCACCAAGCCATCCTCACCGTATGACTTGACATTTCCCTCAATATATATCTAAGATCATTAACCTTTCCCTTCAATTACTCACCTCCATTACATTCTTCATTTTAAACTATCACCTTATAACCCAGCATAGGGAAGATGAGAGAGATGGTGCTTAGATGCGGGCTCATAAAGATAACTGCCAATGAAAACATAAAAGCAAGTCAACAATAGGACATTTTAGAAAAGTGACTGTAACATTTGATGAGCACAAAACTTTAGCTAGGGACCTTAGACAAAGAGTGCAGAAGTCTAAGCTTAAAAATCTCCTTTAGGTCATTCAGGAATTCACCCTAAAATTTAAAAAAAGATGAAAAAAAAGGGTCACTTTTACATCAAGCTAAATCGGTCGACCTTAGGTTTATCTTTAACACTAGACCTAAGATCTTAAAATGAAGCTTGTATAATTGTTTGGAAAAGGCTCTCCAATTCATCTAAAATACTGGGATAAGAGACTAAATATACTAATAATCCCTTTAGTTTTTGGCTTATAATATTAAGCCTACTATATTCCTCCACACTAGAGGATTTAAAGAGCACCGCCATCCCCTTGAAATTCATACTTAAGTCAGAGAGTCCCTTCACTTATCCACTAACTCTCCCATTGCATCCAAGTCTTGAAACTTTAACACTTTAAAATACTTCACAAACCTATTCCATTTTTTTTCCATTCCTTTCCAGAATGCTCTTATCTGATGACGACTCTAGGGCTAAAAAAAGAAAAAAAAGAGACTAAGGATTTTAATCCATAATCTCAAAAAAAGGGAAAGATTAGAAATTTTTTCCATAAGTCACGCAGCTTTTAAGGACATAACTAGAATGGGAGGCCTCCATTGATAAACTGTATTAATACATTATTTATGCATGATAAGCTACCAAGTAAAACCCCTTTGATCTTTTAAGTGAGCCTATTTCTTTGGACACCACATTTGACTTAACTACGGATTAGGTGTGTCACATGGGTGACATCAATATCAAAATCAACAATCAAAAAAGAGAATTCTAAACCAATAGGCCTAACCAAAAAGAAAAGGAGAATGAAAAAAAAGAAGTAAAGAACGAAAAAAAAACTTGAAAAGAAGAATAACGAAAGAAAGAAATTGCTGCACACTAACTTCATCATCCATGCACACTTGGAGATTTCATAAGGGCTAGTTGAGCATTCACGCCGATTCCTTTCCTTTAGCACCTTAACCCTAAAGTATACCTTAAAACATCCTCCTTGAGTCATGCCTCCTTTAAGCTACCTGTTCTTACTTCCAAACTACGACTAGTTTTGATTCCCATATTGGATACATAGGCAATCTCTTTGAGGCCAGGCCATAAGGACTCTTTTCTATGAAGAAAAATCTTAATTGAGTCCTTTGGTCAAGAAAAAAAAAAGAGGAAAAAAAGAGTGACTGGTCTGAAAACATGAAAAGGCGGGCTAGGAAAAAAGAGAGTCGAAATAAAACCTTGGTTCTTGTCCATTGCACACTCCCATCAAATCAGATTTGGACAAATCATCGTCCACTTTACCATTTCTTCTCAGTCATCATAGCCTCTAATCTTATGTCCATTTTATTATTCAGAACTTTTCAGCTCAACCATGGTTGTAAGATCAAGAATTAGAAACCCTTTTTCAATCTTAGATTCTCTAACTAGGGGCTCACCAAGACAAATGTCTCCCATACATTTCCCTATACAATTGAGGTCTCATTT